>JAEAOA010000619.1:147500-330000 GCA_016746295.1 Potamilus streckersoni | reverse complement strand
ATTCGCATCTATAGATAGTTTGAACGGCTGATCAAAATCTAGAGCTGTTAAAACTGGTGCACTTTCAAGTATGGCTTTTTGTCTATTGAAAACGTCTTGACATTTTTTCAGTCCAAAGAAACTTGTTTTTCTTTCTCAACAAGTTTGTCAGAGTTTCAACTACATCAGAATAATTAGAAAAAAATTTGCGATAGTACCCAGCCATACCTAAAAAGCGCATCAGCTGTTTTCTATTGACAAGCTCTGGAAATTCTGAAATAGCATTGACCTTAGAATCTATAGTTTTAATCTATCCATGTCCCACAATATGTCCTAGAAAGGTACACATGCACGGCAAAACTCACTTTTAGATAAATTAATAGTCTGATTTGCATCCGTGAGTCTGTCGAATAACTTATGAATCGTAGTTAGATGTTCTTTACAGGTGTTGTTGTAAATGATGACATCATCAATATATAAATCACAGAAGTAATAATATTCATAAAGCGTTGAAAAATACTCTGAAAACCCTTTATCCCAGAAGACACCACTTTGTATTAGTAAAGTCCAATTGTAGTCACAAATGCCGAAATTTCTTTTGCTCTTTCCGTTAGGGAAATTTGCCAAAAGCCCTTCAAAAGTTCGAATTTAGTGACGTATTTGGCATTTTCAATTTTGTCGATGCAATCATCGATTCTTGGCAGTGAAAATGAGTCTGTTTTGTGTCACACTATTCACTTCCCTATAATCCGTATACATCCGGAAAGTTTTATCCTGTTTCTGAACAAGATGCACGGTCAACTCCAACCACTTTTTCTGTGCTCTATAAAAGCATTGTCCAGTAAATACTGAATATCTTCATATATTACTTATTAAAAGGATTCATCCTGTATGAGTGTTATTTCATGGGTTTCGAATTTACTATTTTAACGTCGTAAATTATTTTGTTTGTCCTTGTAGGCACGTCTGGAAACAAGTTCTTATATTCAGACAACAATTATTTAAGTTCACTTTTTTCTTGGTCGTGCAAATGAGAAAGTTTCTGATCTAGATTATTCATAAATTCCAAATTCAGCAGACCTGTTGTTCCAAGTTTAGTAGAATCCAGCTGAATTCCTTCCTGTGAATCGTCTTTTGGTGGGACAGGTATAACGAAATTAATTACATGATTGGCCTGGATATTTCTTTCAACATACTCCTTTTATATATTGACATGGCACAATTGTATTGGTTAACGTCTATCAGGAGTATTTATAATGTAATTTAAGTCACTTATATTCTTTTCAACCGTGTATGGACCAAAATATTTTGCCTGAAGAGGATTTTGTGGAATGAACAAGATAGCCAGGACTCTATCACCAGAATTAAATCTTCTATCTCTTAAGTTGTTATCATATCTTAACTTCATTTTAGATTGAGTAAAGTGCAAATTTGCTCTTGCAACCTCACAAGCCTTTGACAATTTATATTTGAAATCAGAAACATAATCAAGAAGATTAAGTTCTGATTCTTCATTTGAAAGAAGTTTCTCTTTCAATAACGGACTCTCTGACTGCAAACAAAATTAAATTTATGCCTTTACCCAGGTCTTTACCTGTATCAAAATAACACGATATCATCATATTTTTCAAGGTTTGATGAAATCTTTCTAAAGCACATTGGCTTTTAGGATGATAGGCAGAAGATTTCTCTCTTGAATGCCCAATTCATGCATTGCTTGCTAGAAAATTCCAGACATAAAATTTGACCCTTGATCCGATGAGACAAATTTTGGTAGGCCAAATTGTGTAAAGAACTTTACTAAAGTCTTTACAATATCTTTAGTTTTAATTTTCATCAGAGGAATTGCCTCTGGGAATCTTGTTGACGCACACATTATGATCAACAAATATTGATTACCTGACTCGGTCTTTACTAAGAGACCGATACAATTTACTATAATTCTACTGAATGGTTCATCACATGCAGGAATGTGTTGTAAATGAGCTTTATGTATCTTTTAATTTGGATTTCCCACAATTTGACACGTATGACAAGATCTACAAAACTTGCATACATCACTTTTGATTTTTGGACAATAGAAGTGAGTGAAGATCTTGTGATACGTTTAATTGATCCTTAAATGACCAGCCAGAGGAGTATAATGGGCAAAACATAGTATGTCCTGTCTGTAATATTTCGGAACCACAATTTGATATTTTACTGACCATTCAACACTAGCAGGTAACTCAGGAGGTCTCCATTTTCTCATAAGAACTCCATTTTTAATGAAGTAACAGACAGGCACTTCAGTTGCTTCAGTTTCACTAACGGCCATTTGAAACAAGCAGGAGATCTCAGGATCCTTCTCCTGTTCAACGACAAGTGATTGTTGTTTATCACTCTGATCAGATAAAAGAGAATGATTATTCAAAATAGGATCACTATGATCAATACCTATCGACTGATCCAAATTAGAAGTGAAAGTGCCTCTTTAAAGGCCTGTCCAATACATGTGTCAGTTAAAGAAACACAGTCTTTACCAAATCATTTTGAAGAGCTGTCTTTGCTGAAGCTCTTGCAACTGCGCAAGCTGAGAATAAATTAGGGATTTCTTTTCAATAGGATCAATTTTCTGATTCAATGAATTTTGTCAGTTACAAGTGGATTAACCACAAACTTTTCTCCAGCTAAGTCATTGCCTAGCAACAAATGAACGCTCTCAACGGGTCGAGTATACACTACACCAACAGTCTCAGGTCATAAAACTAAGTCTGATAACAAATTAACAGAATGGAGAGGAACACTAACAAAGCCGCACTCTACTCCCCGAATGAGAACACTCATTAGAACAGGTCTTCTCAGAAGAAGGCAAATCACTTAAAAGACTC
Organism: Potamilus streckersoni; assembly: GCA_016746295.1. Taxonomy (NCBI): domain Eukaryota; kingdom Metazoa; phylum Mollusca; class Bivalvia; order Unionida; family Unionidae; genus Potamilus; species Potamilus streckersoni. The sequence continues at coordinate 327,151 of JAEAOA010000619.1, read as the reverse complement.
TGAGAAGCTCCTGTATCCCTTAAACTTTTAATAGGGATATGATTGGCCAAATCACCAAAAAGTGATATAGAACCCTTCGACATGAATGGTTACAAATTCTCCAAAACACTATCAGACTGAGGTTTATCAAACCCAACAAATGCATTGTTTTTAATACATGTCAGTTCTATCTTGATTATGATGCCTATATTTCAATTTGAAGCACTCAGAAACGACGTGTCCTTTTACGTACAATAGGTGCATGTAGGTAGAGACAAGGATTTAGAATCAAGTCTCTCAGAGGCTTGATTTTTAGATTTTGTGCCAGATTGATTTTTAGTGAGAATCGTATTTGTTTGATACACCTTTCCATTAGTAGACAGATGAGTGAAAGAATTCTTTAGAGCAGGAACTTTATGAATTACGGAATACTTATCAGCAGCCAGAGTAGCATTTTCCAAGGTCTTAACATTATGATCTTCAAGGTGATTTTTGATACCACTGTGAATAGAGTTCCTAAACTCTTCGAGTAATACCATCTGTTCAAGTCTTTCATAATCCTTTTCAATTTTCTCAGACAGACACAACCTCTAGAACAACTGTTCTTTCTCCCTCGCAAATTCAACATAAGTTTGTCTAATTTATCTTGTGTAACTTCTGAACTTTTGTCCATATGCCTCAGGGACTAACTCGTAACCTTTCAAGATGCATTCCTTAACCAAATCGTAATCAGACCTTTGCTGTACTGATAGAGATATATAGATATTTCTCGCCTTGCCATGAAGTACACTCTGCAAAAATTGATTCGAATACTCTCTTTGCCATTTTCAATTATCAGCTACTTTTTCAAACAAAATAACATATTTGTCTACATCCTTTTCACTAAAGAGTGGAACTAATTTGATATTTCCTAAAATTTTAAACATTTAATTGCATTAGATGTGGAATCATGCCAGTCACTTGTCAGATCCAATTCCTTCATTTTAATTTGCATCTGACTATCTCTCTCTCCCTTTCTTCTATTTTCATTTGTTCCTTTTGTAATTCTACTTGTCTATCTTTGTCCCTTTCTTCAATCAGTCTTTGTTTTACCATTTGTTATATTTGTATTTGTCTTTCTTTTTCACTTTATTCTATTTGTCTTTGTTTTTCCATTTCTTCTATTTGTCTTTGTGTTACTCTTTCTTCTATTTGTCATTGTTTTCCCTTTCATCAATTGTAATCTGATTTCTTCTTTTTTAATTTCTATTTGTTCTTATTGTAATGGTATTTGTCTTTCGTAATCTTTTTCTTTTAAATTGTATTCTCATTTGTACCTTTTGTAATTCAATTTGCCTTTGTTTTTCATTCTCTCATTCGTGTCTGTTTTTCTCCTCCTTTTCAGATTATAATCTCTTCTGTTCTTTTTGAAAATTAAATTTATATTTCAATTTTAGTTCTGCCATTTTAATGTCAGCATCAGTTAAAGTCTTACTGACAGATGCCAAAACACTTTTGTCCAAGATATTCTTGTCTACCAAATGTTGAACTATAATTTTATTGATGTCTTGTTTAGTGAAAGAATATTTTGCTTCGGATAGTTCATACTTTCTGGAAAGTTCAAGCAATTCGTCCTTCTTAAAACTCTCCAACTGTTCATTGGAAGCAGTAGAAAGAAAACTCTCCACTTTTGACTTTTTTAAGAAGAAAGTCTGTTGTTTCCACTACAATTTCAAATAAAGTGAACTATGGGAATTTAAATTTAAAATTGTAGCCACTTTCAAATATGCCAGACGAGCCCCCAATTTCTTTTACGTTACATATCAGCTCGTTCAAAGTAACATACAAGAAAGCGTGAAGACAATAAGCTTTGTAAATTGTAACAAAAATAATTTGTTTTCCTATAAAACATGAAATAATGTAAATATGATAAACAAGACTTACGGTTTAAAGAAACGATCCAAATTTTTTGTTCAAAAAAGAAACTTAAGTCCTGTAAAAAGTTATAAACACAGTCTGAAGATCAATTCCGGTACAAAATAGCTGATAACCACGTCGGACGAAGGCTAACATAAAATTCCAGAATTTACACAATAAAGCACAGTTTGTGTTGTTTCGTTCCAATTTATAATGTATTCGGGAAAATGTTTTTGTCCAAATCAGTAATGTTGTTCTCCAGAAAAACAATTATTCAGAAGAAACGAAGTAAAATTCGCTCCTCTAACAAGACATCTTGTTCTACGTAGACATACGAACAGACAACTTCTTTTAGCACAAAAATACCTTATTAAGGTAAGAGAAGTTCTATAACTAAGATGTTACAAAGGACTGAATTTACCACTCTACAACTTTGAATGACCCTCGATTACGATAGTCTGTCCGTGACTCTGAACGTCTTACAAAATATCTCTGTATATAAACGAAGCTAATACTTTGTTTAAATTACACGCGCACGAGGATGCATGCAATTTCGTGATACTTCTGGACATTATGAAAGTCTGACCAAGTATCAGCCAAACGTTTTCATAGCTATTCCTGAATGTTACTTATAATGCATTTATTATCATACACAGTACAATCTGCTCACATGAGTCGCATATTCGACTCAAGTAAACACGATGTTTTTCAACAACATATTAGACTGATATTAATATAATCACATTAATGATTACATTTAATGAAATAAAATGAAATAAAAAGATTTATACAAAACTCATTCCTTCACGCACATACTTTAACTACAGGGTCGTAATATATATATATATATATATATATATATATATATATATATATATATATATATATAGATATATAGATAGATATATATATATATATATAGATATATATATAGATAGATAGATAGATAGATAGATAGATAGATAGATAGATAGATAGATAGATAGATAGATAGATAGATAGATAGATAGATAGATAGATAGAGAGATAGAGAGATAGATAGTTAGAATTATTCTTGAAGGTTGCTAGATGTATTTTACAACTTTCTGCAGGTACTGCAAAATCGTCGAACATTCCAAAGCATCGCCACTGTTGTGTAAACAGAGTAAAACAAACTTTAACTTTCCAGCCTTTAGATCGCATAAACGCAACAGGCAAAGTTTGTCAACTTTCAAATAACCTTTAGTCAGAGAGCCTATAATAAATAGATGACAATATGCAAATAAAATTGAGCTTACGTTTCCTTTTCTTGGAATGTTCTCATTATTTTGATAGCCTTATCATATCCCGACTGCTCATTTCCGGTCGATGCGGATGAGTGTTTGTTACTCATCTTGTCTTCCCCTCCGATAAGACTATCGTAAAGTGCCTCCAAAAGCCCCGACAAAAAGTCGCTTTCATGCTTCAGCTTTTTAACTTGCCTAACAAAGAAATATGTCCATAAACTTATTACCAAATTAAACTGTATTCAGTCCGCAATTGATGTATGGTGTATAATTAAATGCTGCAAGAATATGTCTTCCGACTCATATAAATAACAAACAACATTTTATATAGAGTAATTTTTATACTATTCTGGAAATCGGCTAATCTCCAAACTCAACTGATTCTGAATAAGCGACGATCCGAAACATAAAGTATAAAAACGTTATATATTTTTCAGTGTCATTATGCTTATTTTATGCAAATAGTGCAATGTTACATGACCAGATAGTATGTGCTATTGGACCCTATATTCAGAAATTATAACAACTACTTTTTCTACTAAATGCATATGAAGGATAAACCGATCATACCCTAGATGAATTCTTAATCAATTTTGTTCAGAGGACATATCGGCCAAATTAACTTCACAATCATTGATTATTCTAGGCCTTTGCATATCTGAATTGGTCTCAGAGTCATGAATTAGTCACATAAGTTTACCCTGGGACAACAATTATATTAAAAAAGGTACCTCCATGTACATTTCAAATATGTGATTTTGTATGTCAAAGTTATCACTGGTTCTTACTTAATTGTTTCTCCCATTTCTGTTAATACCGACGATACTGACTTTATTTTGTCACTGAATTGACATGACTCCATTTTCATTGGAATATTTCCTTTTCCTTTAGTGGTTTTCGCTGTTGTGGATGTATCGCTCTTTTCTATCATGAGATTCGCATTAAGAGCAGACGCTTGCTTGTACAATTCATCAAAAAGCTGAAAAGCATGTTCTTCCTCACTGGAAAAATAATTTAAAACATAATTATTCATTTCCCTCGTTGCCAAGCTCAAGACTCTTTTGCATAAAATTACTTGCTGTCTAAAACAGCGGAAATTGTATTGATACTAATTATATATGGAACTGGAGTTTATTTTACTCCCTTAAAAATAGCTTTAATTTATGAAGGAAAATATGTTTACATTATTCTTGGTGCAATAGGTGTATGAGTACTATTTGCCCTGAATAAGATATTATAATCTTGATTACAGTTGTCTACCTGGAAATAAATTGTGATTACTTTCTTAAGTATTATTATTTTGGCTTGACTAGACTCTTTGCTCGTTCCAAATATTTTGTTGTTTTTTTTTTGTTAGCATGTTTAACATATTCGTCAAGAAACATTAACACTGACGCTTTCAACACATTATATGTTCATTTAACTGTAACTCGGTATGATAAATACTTTATTAAACATACACGAATAATAATAATAATAATAATAATAATAATAATAATAATAATAATAATAATAATAATAATAATAATAATAATAATAATAATAATAATAATAATAATAATAATAATAATAATAATAATAATAATAATATCTGTATGAATATAAACTAGCATTTCAATTTTTCTGTCATATTGCTACGATGTCAGTAGTGTGGCAGTTTACAGCTATGTCAATCAGTGGAGCATCAAGCCGCAGACATGCAGCATCATGTGCTACCCAGTAAAAATTATCCTGACACCATGCCGACCAGACCTAACACTAACCTTTCAATGATGACCATTAATCGAGGCAGCTACTAGTAGCCAAATAAAAGATCTCAATATTAAAACTCGCCGCGGCATTCCAATTTTGTCTTCATTTTTATATACTTTTTATATTCTTACGTTCAATCTTTCTTTTAAACTCGCTCATTCCAAGAATTCTTTATCTTTATTTATTGTACGTCATCTTGTCAATTTTGCACGTAGATTAAATGCATGCAAAAGAAGACTTTAAATTGTTGAAACAAAATATAAAGTAACGGATGTGATTCCTAAAAAGGTTTTCGTATTCTTAAACTTTTTACGGTAGATGTGCTTCCAAATAAAAGGCCAGATTCATGAGATGTTGAACTTGCACGTGACATGCTTAAACAAATAATTTGTTCAATTAGAATTTTAAGAAAAAATACGCCTCTACGTCTTGTTAAAATATTGTGACCAGTAGGGCTGCTTCATTCGCAATAGTTTTGTATTTTGTCATTAGAAACTGAACACAAGTGTCTCACCCTTTCAGCAAAAGATCATCTAAATGTATATGTGCAGTTGTATATATACATATACATAAATATATATATATATATATATATATATATATATATATATATATATATATATATTATTCACGATGTGGTCGCTACAAGTATGTCATTCAGCCTCTCTGCTGCTATGAATTAAACAAAGATTTTATCTAAACCTACACGATACCTTGATCTAGGATCATGTAAATTTATCGTTATAAATCCAAAAGGAACAGCTTGTGCTTTAGAAAAGAAATTTTTAAATTTAATCATATTCATGTCCCCTGAACACCAAGTATAATAAATATTTTGCAAAGTATAATTATCTATGCCATTAAACACAACCAAAATATTACAGTTATCTCTGATCACCTTAGGTATCTAAGTATATCTCTGAGTAACATAAATCACGTCTGTATTTTTATGTCTACCTCGAGAAAATATTCTAGCTGGATTGGATTGTTTGTCCAGCATCACATCATCATACACTATGAGGTTATTGATGAATCCATAAAAGTCATCTACGGATGGAGCTTCATCAATATCGGTAATAAAATCAATGATATCATTTTGTCAAGTAATTTCGCATTTTGATTAAAATTTTTAAGTACTTCATAACATCGTTGATCATCTACAGATGGCGCTACTAAATAAAACTTATTCCACTTGAGCCATCACATTATCAGATTAAGCAATAATTGCGTCTTACCAGATCCAGAAGGACATATTATAATCATTCTGATAGAATTTGGTAACGCTGGATGGTGCTTTACTGGCTCTTGTTTTCGTGTCGCAGAAAGGTCAATTATATCCATATGATAATCATATGAGTTTATATTGTGTTCGATGTAGAGCGACAACACCCACAGTTGGATTGACAACGATAACAACAAAAAAAGTGACGCGCACTCACAGGCAAGAGTGCAAAATGTGGTACAAAAAAAATATAAATTTGTTTCCGCGTCGCTAATAGTGCGTGGTGGTGATATAGCCGCTTCATTAGGGAAATTGCCAGGAACTCCATGGGCAAAATATCCTGGTGAGAAACACCTACCCGTATATAATTATTGTGGTCCTTTAACTCGTCTCGATATCAGACTCGATAACCAAGATCGACCAAAACCTGGAGAGTATCCAGTAAATAAGATAGATTAAGCGTGTCACACTCATGATGTATCGTATAAAAATCCTGATTTGAAACAACGTCATCTCGCAGATATAAAGTTGATTCACGCGTTAAATGCTATACCTAATAAATCTCTCAGAGAATCTCTCGCTAGCTTTCTGATAAAATCTGCTATGAAAGATAAAATAATGATAAGAGCTAGTAATTAATCAACTGTTTATTAATATGGAATATATTCATTATTCCCCGAAAGGATACTGGCGAGGTAAGGCAATGATTAGCAAACTTGCCCCTTCAGCAAAAGTTTCACGTGATGCTGCTGAAACGTGGTTAGCACGACAGGCAATATGGCAAATCTTTCTAAATCCACCTAAAAAAATTCAATACGCACATTTCGATGTCAACGTTCCTAATGAAGTTCATCAAGCGGATATCTTGTTTTTACCACACGATACCATTAAAGCAGGTCGACGTCAACACACAGACAGATACGCTTTAACCGTCGTTGACGTTGCGAACAGATATAAACAAGCGGAGCCGCTATAAACAAAGACAGCATCTGAAGTTGCATCTGCGTTTAAACAAATTTATCAGCGAGGACCATTACAATGGCCAAAACTACTACAGGTTGATCCTGGCAAAGAATTTCTTGGTTCAGTATCTTCGCTGATGAACAAGCACAACGTTAAAATCAGACAAGGACACACGGAGATTCATCGTGATCAGGCAATCGTTGAACGATTTGATCGAACACTTGCTGAACGGTTATTCGGATATCAATATGCAAAGGAAATATCTGCTGACTTTAAGACAAAGGATAGATCTCGTGAATGGTTGCGAGGTAACCGAGTGTGATAACTGCGCTGAATAAGGAAGTTACTCGTGCAACTTCTATGAAACCGTCTGATGCGATCACAAAAAAAAATATATACCGATAAAACGTAAATCTATTTCTCAACCAGTACTAGGCAATGTTACGGTTAGATATTTATACGAGCCTGGCGAACTCGAAGGAAGTAGAAAAATGGCAAATGATCCTATTTGGAGTGTGATCACACACAGAATATCCAGTGTGGTAAGGTCCACAGGTAAACCTGCAATCTGCAGATTAGATTCAACTGCTCCTCAACGTGGATTTGTACTTGAACAATTACAAATAATTCCTGAGGGTACACTTTTATAAACTTGCAGATCCTCGACGTCGATTACACTCCAAACAGGTTAGCATTACATTGTCACGCGTGTGACCAAGACTACTATTAATTCTATCAACGGTAAATTGTCTTGGGTTATTGCTCGAATACTGCCACAACATTATTGCGTTGCAATTTGCGCAATGATTATATTGTTGTTGTTTTAACATCATGATAATATCCACATCTATATCAAACTCGCGATTATTTTTTTTTATTACACTGCTTATAGCTGCATAATTTTTTATTGATATCGACATTATTAGTGATTTCTTCGGTTATTACGCAATCCATAATAACCCGTTTTAGTTGTGATAGTCTTCTAACTCGAGATACTGCGAGATAAACTGACCACTAAATACGATCATCGACTATCCAAACTTTAGTATCAATGATAGTTAATCCCTGCGACGAATGAATCGTTATAGCGTACCCTAACGTCCATGGAGATTTATCCATGTTTAACGCGCTCTCAACAACATTAACAGCGACAGTGACAACATCATTTAACACAAGATTTTGTATTTTGACACTCTCAGTATCTGTACTAGGAATCTTAACATCAACAGTTTGTTGTCTAGTATATGCAGGGCGATAACACAACGGTACAGGTAACTTTGGGAATTTTTCCTTGTGTAATGCATATAATTTCTTTTATATTTCGTCACGAACTATTTTTCTACTGGCAACTATCAAATCAGCAGGTTTCCATAGGGTCCAAAAATTATTCATGGATGTTTCTGGAATTATCTCACGCATTACTTCACATTGCATTTTATCTGGTTGTAGTCGTTTTAATCTTTTGAATTCTCCTAGCGACTCATCAAAAGCTCTATGATCATCAAATATTTCTTTATAATAATCTGCATTATTCTTTAGCCACTCATGTTGAGACTGCCCAACAAAGGGTGGTGGTTGACCATGATCATCACACATAATCACAGCAGTATTCTTTAGCAACAGCCAATCAAGAAATATTTGTAATACCTCTAGAGGCACCGTGCATATCTCGTCCCATATGATAATTTTAGGTATATATTTTTCACCCATTCGTGATGGGGTCCATGTATCTCCGCACCATCTAAAGAAACTATGATATGTACACGACTTTACATTTCGTTGCTTTATTTCCCTGGCGAGTTTGTGCGTTGGTGTTAAGACAATCATATCTAAGCTCATGAATAAGTTAATCGCGCGTGTTGTTTTACCTTAACCTCCACACCCAATAAGATAAACGGTCTTATGTCTAGATACAGGATCATAGACGGATGGCGCAGATGATTTTGATACTTGATTATTTCTGTAATATGTTTCCTCCATTTCAACATCGGCAGATTCACAATAACTACGTATATTTTCTTGTTTTATCCTCCACGTTTCCCATTCACCATTACCGAGATTTAATGAATCTTTATATTTTTGTGTACATAAAATGAATCTGTCACGACTCTAACAGCGTAACGAGGAAATCTGTATATCATCGATAATAGATTTATCGAAACATAAGCTAGCATCGAAGATCTTAGATGAGTAAACTGCGGTGACTCGCCATCAGTATAGCTTACAATGGTACCTAGTTTTGTTTTGTCTGATAAATAAGCATTACATCGACTTATAAATGTGTCTTTCTCCATCGTATCAGCGATTATGAAATCGAGTTCAGCATCGTCCATGATCAATCTTGTACAAGTTCGTTTATGATCATGTGATCCTCCTTGTGTAAACTTACCGATTATTTTTCTACCGAGATCTTTTGCAAGTTTCTCATCGTGTTTAGCAGGTTCTGGCAACCAAACTTGCTTTTGCATGCGATATTATATAATAGCTTCAGATACTTTCAACGATATTAAACTTCCAACATCAATCATATATCTTAGCAGAACTATTGGAGTCCAACATTTTTCAGAAAAGTGTTTTCCGAACCACGCATAAACAATCATATGGAGACCTTCTCTAAGCTCGAATGATTCTACATGATCAAATCCTGTTAAATCAAAATCTGGTAAGGGTCCATTTATCGCAACTCTGGTCATGTCATGTGTAGGATGTCCAAATCTGTTAAAGTATTTAGAACACTCTCCATATCCAAGAAAACTTCCAGGATAACACGCTACCATATCAACTGAGATAACGTCTTTGTAATTATATGTAGTATTCCACAATCCGCCGTGTCCGTATTCTATACAACTTCTCACGACATCTTCAAGAAAATCTAATCGTGTCGGTTTCCACGAGTTTTTCTTCTGAGCGAAATGAGCAGCAACCGATGGTACAGTAAAACAATTACTTAGTAATTGTCTAACTTTGACATCACCAGAAGTATATTTCAGCGCAAGGATTTCCATTTCTTTCTGTACGATATACATCACCGTTAGACCGTACAAACTGATCATAACGATCACATTCAGAACTCTGAAACAACCACACAGAAACGGGGTCACGTATGCTAATATCACTGATAGCATCGAATACATCATTGTTTTAACATTTAGCCATTCTTTCTCGTGGAAATACAGTTACAGCATCAGTCCATGCATGCGCGTTATGATCAATAATATTTATAGGAGCTCCTCTTGATTTATATTTTGTTTTGTGCAAAATCTCTCCTGTCAACGTCTTCACTTTTATTGGAAATCTTAATAACTTTTCTAGCTCAGCAACGTCGCTGATAGACGCTCCAGTGTCTTTAACTTTTTCAGCCCACATATTTATTTTCTTGCGCCTTAAATCTGTTAAACCGTTTCCCCGTATCGCGTTTGTGAAGTGTTCTATAACTCGCTGAGCCACACAGTTTATTCTAGTCAAGGATGACAGTTTCATTTTCTTGAGATCCTTAACGTCAGGTTTATCATTTAACGGATAGAGCGCGTAGACAACAGCAGTTACTGGATAAGATCGCTCATAATATGGCTTGTCTATTCCAGTCAGTATTCCTGGTTTGGAATTTGCACCGAGGATAATATTATTCCCTGACCTTTGGATGGATTCGCGCTTGTCTAGGATGATCCAGATATCATCCTTTATATTTACAATAAATTTTACTTAAATAATATATTTTTGAACATCGAGATAGTCAATGATCTCTCTACCTCGTTTGTCATTCATAAGATAGATATTATTTCCAATCCTGAATGTGGACCACACATGAACTGTACCATCGTGGCGGAACTCCTTCTTGGCTTCACTAATGCCTTTAGTTATATCAGGATTCGTAAAGCTAGATCTTGCATCGAGAAACTAAATTTGTATAGTCTGTCAAGATCAAATCTAGCTGCTGCAGGCTCAATTGTGGATAATTCCTGCATATTATAATTAAGGCAAATATGTATCTAAATTGAAGTATTAATCATTTATATATGATTCAAACAAATCACAATTGCTGCTGGCTTAAGATTGGATACACGTCTCCGTATAACAAAAATTGCGTAAACGAGTTCTGTAGTTATCACATGCAATGCTTGAGAAATGGGAGTCTAGGACCTAAACCGTGTATACGGTGTGGTGTTGGTGTGAGAGGAAAGACATACCTTTGCGCGCAATGTGGTGGTAAAAGATACAGAGAGTTAAAAAGATATTACGATAAAAATATAACTCTCAATCTATCATAAAACGCGAAGAAGATTATCTAGCTAGATTTTCAAAACAATGATTTAAACAAATAGTATATACTATATAAATGGAGCAAAATGAGTTTGTGCCTCATCCAATCATAACCAATTATGAAGCGAATCGTAATGGTACTATTAGAAATTGCAGATTTTAAAAACCAGTCAGTAGTGTTACCAATGCTGGTTATCTTGCGTTTAACACAAAAGGAAATAAAAATTATTTATCACACAGATTTGCGATAGAATGTTTTTTGGGACCGATCACAGACGGGTATGTGGTGGACCACATCAACAACTGTAAAGCTGACAACTCACATAAAAATTTACGTATTTTCACGCAAAGTGAAAACTGTAGGTTTGGAAAACCGGGGGTGCAGGATTTGCAAAAGCTATTAAATCTGTGAATAAAGAATCTGGAGAAGAAATTATGTTCAAGTCAATTTATTCCGCTAGTAAATACTTTAACATTGTACCACCCTCAACTAAATCAGTTGCCGAAGGGATTACAAAGTCTGCTTATTCCTTTATATTTGAGAAAAATATCAAGTTCAGGTTCTTACATAATTAAGCGAGACTGGGACAAGCATAAAACTTTTCAGTTATTGTAGTTGTTATTATTTAGTTTATTCAGAAATATAAGATTGTACTCCACAAAGGTATATAAACTATATTCTATATCATGAAAAACTCTCTAGTTAATCAGATTTAATTATATTTTATAAAGTTTTTATTCTGTTCGATTTTTATCAAAATTTGTTGTTTTCTACGATATTTTTCAGGCATTTTAGTCGATTTTATCACTGTTTTTCGTTGAATTTACTATTTTTTATTGGGTATAATCCCCAGGGGTGTTAACGGGAATTAACATTAGGTTTTAAATTTGTTGACCAACTACTAGGTTTTTTTCCGGGTTTTTTTATCGTAATTCGCTCATAAAATTCTACACAATACGAGCAAAAAAAACTGGAAAGAACCTGTATTTGACAAACAAATTTACGGACCAACCTTTCATTTGTGGATACTTTAATATAAAAGAATACGGACCAACCATTATGTATCAGGTACTATGAACAAGTACCAAGGATATTTTTGTTTGTTTCGCATTTGACGCATTACGATCTCACATACAGATTTATATTTATAATTTCATTTCTTGTGTCTAAGATGTGATTATTTTGGTCTGTAAGTTTGAAGTGTATTCTTGATAATAACGGATTATGAACACGCAAGTATACGGGGTTTATAGGTTCTGATACAATCAAATGTCCTGGGGGTTCCCTAGGGGAAAATGTGTATAATATATACCCTTGTTGGGCTTGACTAGACTTTGAAAGATCTATTTGAAAACTACTATCCACAACATCACAAACGAGATTGACAGCGATTGTTGTTGTTATGTTTACGATGCTGGGACATATGTGTCTCCCGGAACCGAACGGGTTATTGTTATGTTTTATTATAGACGATGGTGGGGCTAATTTTCTCCATGAATCACATATTCTTTTAAAGTGTTCATCAATAAGATCTTTAACTGATTTCATTAACTCAGACGGGTCAATTCCAGGAATGATAAATGTTGGTAATTGTTCTTGCGAAATTCCAAAATGTTTAAGAAAAAATGTTGTAAATAAGCGATCTAGTGTAATTCTCTGAACTGGATCGTCTTCATTAACTATGTAATTTAGAACATATTTTACTCTAGATGGGTTTAATAATCTTTTCTCTCTGTTAATAAAAACATTATTCATGAACTCTAGGTCTGAGGCATCTTGATTTAAATGTTGTATTGACTCAATTATTTGATTTTTTAAATCATCATGGTAAGAAATATTAATACCTAAAAGTAAATTTTGTAGATTTCTAAATACACGTTCATGTTCAGATTTAATTGTATTAGCATAAGAATTTATTAGATCAATATCTACTGTTATTATTTTACCTTTCTTGCCATCAATTGTTTTTGTAAAAAAAAATTCTTCTACTCGATCTATATAATGTGTAACTCTATCAGTACCATAATATAATTTCCATGGATAAGCTTCTTCTACTTTTCGATATTCTGGAAATTGTATAAATTTTTTAACATCTGTGACAAAGTCGGATCTCTGTGGTTCTGATGGTCCTTGATAAACCTATGCGACTTCAGGCCATCCTAACACTGATCTGATCGAACTCTGATATATATCTACGAGGAAATCAGGGGAATTTATTTAAATTACCGCTGATAGTGTTGATTCGTAAACAGTTATAGCTATTTTGGCTTCTTTACCTGTGATTGATTTTATTCTGCGTTGGAACTCGTCATTAATCTCCTCTATTTGATAACTACCCGTTGAAATTCCAACAACTTGCCAATCAGGTGTTCCATCCGGTTTATTCTTATTAGCAAATACCAGTGAATTATTTGCTGGTAATCCACCGAATGGTTTTGATCTGATATTTGGCCAGCTATTATAAACGCGGAGATTGGCTAATGCAATTTCACTTGCTGGAATTGCAGTTGGAAAGTTAACGCTAAATTCGGGATTGGTTGAACTTACCGATATCATAGTAGTTTTAGATGGTGTCGTATTAGTGACGATCTGTTGCAATAATTCCCTTAACGATGTCAAGGACTCTGACATTATTGTTATTATTATTATTTAATTCTCAATCTTTCCGCTAATGTCCCTAGAGAGTGCGTTGTTTTCTATCACGAATGTTTCATCGTAGGTTTTCATTATCGTTACGAACTCCTCATCAGATAGTATGCCATCACTCAGATTCAAGGAAAGATGCGAGCATAATTTAGTATGGGGGCTGTTGCTGTGTGTAATTTCATCATGTACTCGTGTAATTTATCGCTCGCGCATGTAGATATTTTCTTGGCGATAATACTAAGAATACCTGCACATGTTGTTGTCGTAGAAACGATAATCGTTAAAAACGCAGGAGCAGTCATATTTAACGTTGATAATAATAATCCGATTCCAGCAACAACAGCAGAAACCGAGCAAACGACTATGTCAATAACAACTATGCGTCTGCGATATTTTTTAACTTTCAACGTGTAATCGTCAATATTATTTTTTAGTTCAGTCTGACACTTACACGCCTGATTATATATGTGATCTTGAACGTCAATGAGTGACTCTGTCATTGGATTCATTATAACTAATGACGTTGTCATTTAATTAAGTAATTAATTAAGAAGATTTAGTTACAAATTCCAGACACCACCAGTAATTAACGGAATACAAACTTCTATCCGACGATTCCAACGTGAACGTTTCTTCAGAATCTTTATCCAACATTACAGATACGGCTCTAGTCAACTTATTAGCTAATGGAGATGTGGTAAGTATGTTAAATTCTACACCGCTAAACACAGACAACCTATACATACCAGCGACCTCCGCGGTGTGTTTGATGGTTTTATTTTGTCGTGTCCATGTACCTGAGACTGATCCGACGACGTACACGATGTTGATAATCTGTTTGTGAGGAATGTTAATCAGGCTCCTTTTCTGAATAATATCTGGAATTCCACTAATAATATCAGTTAGTTTTGTATTAATGTCAACAAGTTTTATGTCGACGGTTGGTGGACTTCCAAAAAATTCATTAATGGATCTGTTTATGTTTCTACGAAAACTTAGAAACGTATTTACGTGACCGGTAAAATCAGTTCTTATTGTGGCTATTTCATTGTTGATCGTTGTTATTGCTGTCACTTGATCGTTATTGCTATCGTCGACGTATTGTTTTTTGTTGTTGCGTCGTTATCCGAGGTTGGGTTTCCGAGATAAGTAATTTTTTCCCTGACATTATTATGTCACCAGATAATACATCGCCGGATTTCTTAACATAGTCGTTAACCGACTTACCGGAATCCTGTATTTTACCTTGATCAGCAAAAGTAACGATATTATTAGTAACCGCAGTAGGAATTCGTATAAGTACATCGTGTAGTTGTATATTGCTCGTTTTTAATCGTCCTTGTTTATCTTTAAAAATGACGACTTCATTTTGATCCACACTCGTGAAATTTAATAAATCATCGAGTTCATTTCTAAGTTGATCAAGAGTTGCGTATTTAGATAAGTCGACGGTCTTATCTATTTTTGTCCGAAATCTTCCATAAATATCAACCATTATGTCATTAGTGTCTGTTCAAATGCGACATCGTGGTATACTCATGCACGACTTAATGAGGTTGTTTTGTTGATTTTGATATAGCATTAAGTACATTAAGTACTTCTCGACCACATATTGGAGGATCAGTTATTTTTTTGTGTTGATAGCGTTGATTACCAGATGGGAGCAATTTTATTACTGACATAATGAAGAAACTCCTTTGGTGGCGCTAATCCATATGAATCAAAAAAAAATAATTCCACGTGGATCATTTGCATACGCTATCCAATGCGTGCCAGGTCCAGAGTTTTTATCAAAATTAATAATACCAGTTTCAGTTTTGCTAGGTTGTTTTGGTAATTGATCGCGCATACAAACTCCTCTGAACTTTTTTATACTTAGTCGCTTGGCTGCATTAAGTAAATCAAAATTTGATAGTGGAATTATCATCGAACTGTTTCTAGTCTTAAACCTTTTCCGTACCACGAGGGCGGTGTTCCCGGAAGTCTTAGACCTTTCCCCTTTTTTTGATTCCTTGTCCTGTTGCTTTCTTTAACGCCATTCCAGTAGCTGTTCCAACAGCGCCTAACGCAGCAGCTTTTGCAACAGCTCGGGCTGCAGCGGCTAATAATGCTGGTATAGCTTCAAGAAGTGGAAATATACCACCCGATTTAGCGATGTCTTTGATAACCGCTACAGAAAGATTAAGTCTTAACCCAGTCTTTAATCGCTTGGTTTTATTAAAGTGATTATACTGACGTTCGGTCAACAATAGCTTATTCGGACCACCTGTGATTTGTTCTTTATTTAATGATATTTTTAACGAACGATTATATTTGGATGATGATTGTAGTTTTCTAATCTGACCAGGAGTCAGACTCACACTAACGTAATGATATGACATATTAATATTAAGAGCGATCTAATTACATGTTCTCTACTGGATCATCAACGACTCTCATTCGTCCAGGAAACACCTTCGAGTAACATTGATTTATCGCTAAGTATAACAGCAATTGCTCTGTAATTAACAATGACGCCAACATCTCTATTAACACGAGCTCGAAAATGTATATCAATTACTGATTTTCTAGTTAGATCTAAATGTTTCAGCGAAGAGTAATAAATCGGATACAGCGTTGTAAAATCTAGCTGCGATATTTGTAAACCAGTATCAACGTTTAGATCTCGTCCCATAAATGACATAAGACGATGATACGCAAGTGCTACATGATTTTGATCAAAATTCAACAAAATATCCTCAGATGGTTCTTGATGTCCATTTATCCTTAATGAAACTTCAGAAACACCGAGCTTATCAAATATCATTATACTTTGTAACTGCGAGTTTACTCGTGCAGTATTTTGAAGTGCAATAAATATGTGTCTTGGTGCAAAAACACCTTGCTGAGAAGCTATTTGCCATGTGAATAAACCATGTACTTTGAACACTATCTGTGTTTGTTGTGAACCATGATAACGCTGATTTACCACCTTGACTCATGAACGATAACAACGCATCTTCTTTAGATATTGATGGAGTCATTACTAACATCCATAGGGAAAGTTTTGTAAGTTTTACTCTACCAGAATCACTATCAGGTCGCCATAATGCATCATCGTCGGTTGTTTTTCGTACTAGTACAACTGTATGTTTAGCTCCGAAAATCACTTTTCTAACACTCCTACAAAATCCAAAGATGTGTGATAGTGGAATCGCACATGAAAATCTTCTACTTCCACCCTGCGACATCGATCGACGTGATGTGAATCCCAAGTTGAAATTTGCATTAGCACCATGAACTACAGGCTGCACATCAGCGTCAGCGTTGTCAGCATTGTTTCTTGTTCGTCTTATATCATATGGTACGTAGTTAGGATGGTCAGAAGTGTCCTTGGTAAACATCATTGATGGACCAGCTGATCTTGAGTAATCGTCGCTGTATCTTGCAAGACCAATTATCGTCGTGGCAACGTCGACGTCTTTCTGAATTGATTCAATATTTTTTCTGTCGATCATGTATGTAAAGCTATCAAACAACGCCATAATACCATTATTTACGAAACCAACACTAATGCCGGCTACATATTCAGTATTATCAGCTTTCAGTATTTCACCTTCGACTTCAATAAAAGCTTCAGCGGGTAAGAAATATCTACTTGTATCTTGAACCTGTAGTTCAATTCGTCCACGCTGATCTGGCATTCGAGCGTCATAAGAATAATACTGATAATCGCGCAGACTCATCGTTGAGAACTGGTGCGTCCATGTCAAACGCGGGGTCAGAAATACGCTTGAACATCTTATTATTATCATCTTCGTCTAACACGAAGACCACTTCCTGCTATCAGACTAGCTGTTATATTTTTTCCTTTTCCGACATTGGGACCTCAGCCAAATCCGCTAGTTTTTGATTAGCGGCTTGATTTATTATTTTACTTACACTTGCGGGCATCACTTCAGTGCTAGGTAATTTCACTGGTTGAGATCGGGTTGTTTGTGGTCTGCGTATTAATCGCGCTAGTCTATCTTTGATCGCTGAGAATACTTTGCTAGCAATGTTACCAGAAGCGACTATAACTTTTTCACGAACAACATCAATAGCTTTCATACCCAGCTGCTTTGCAATTGGTATTGCTTTTGGGGCCATTCTTCTAAACAGACCCTGAAAAACATTGCCTAGTCTATCTCCGTAGGTTGCTCTGTATACAGGTAATTGAGAGTTTATTACCCTGACCATGGTAGGTCCACGTTGAGTACTATGCACGATCATTGCTATTATTAATTGACTTTATCACTTATTGTATCGAATCACTGTGACTTAGTCACTATACTAATCATCAGCGATTTCATTAATGAGGGAACTATATACATCAATATCCATAATGCCGCCACTAAATAATCGTTTGAAAATATCAGCTGCTTCATTAATGATTTCTGAAGAATTATTACCAGCTCGTTTTCCTCCGATGAGAATTTCTAGTCGATCAACATCAGCGAGAACATTATTGGGACAAGAAATAAGACCACTTCCAGTTGCACCAGGAGGGTCTTGAAATACTTCTTCTTCCTCTTCACTTGGCTTTGGTGGTGCTTTTTTACTTGGTTTTGATGGTGGTTTTGGTGATACTGGATAATCACGAAGTGATTGCTCAAATGGTTTTGGTGTTTTTTGTTGTTGTTGTATCTCTTGTTGTAGTCGTTTTTGTAGTCGTGTTACTGGTTTTCTTGGTGTTGGTTGTTCATATTGTTTTGGTAGTACTTCTGGTGACTGTAGTCGTGGTATTGGTCCCTCTGGTATTTTAAGTTCTGGTGATGATGGTTCAGATTGCAATAGTTTCATTGTTTCTTGTTTTTGTTGTTCAACCTCTTCTATATATTTATTTACAATCTCATCAAATCTGTTCAAACCTCTAATTTCTTCATTAGATCTGATTTCTGGAATACCAGTAGAGATACGATATACATCCTTGATCCAATTGACAGAGCTTAGATATTTAACATGTTCTGGTTTTACATATTTGTTTCTTTCATAATATCCAAACGCGGCAATATCAAATAATTGTTTTGGGTTCCTGATAGCAGCAATACCTTCAGGGGTGAATTTATGTGTTATCTTAGTTTTGGTTCTTGATGGTTGAGGAGGTTGAACTGGATGTGGTTGAGGAAGTTGAACGGGTGGTGGTTGAGCAGCTTGAATAAGGCCAGCAATATCAACAGGCAATGTTGCAAGAGCTCTTTGTGTTGCCTCAGTTGCTGTAACAATTTTCTTTGTTGGTTCGACAATCGGTTTAAATAATTGTTTTGTATCCTCCTCAAATTCAACTTGAGATTCTTGACGCGATTGTAGTTGTTGCTTAACAGAATCACGAACAGGTAGATATTTTTTAATTGCCTCTAGTCGCTCTCGAGCTAATTTAGCTGAGTGTGGATCTCCAATACTCATTATTGATAATATTTATATTGGCTGTTTAATTCATAGCAGCAGAGAGGCTGAAGGACATACTTGCAGTGACCACATCGTGAATAAATCGAGCAAAAAATCTGGTCAATTAAAGAAAGTTTTACTATTAAGGCAAAAACGTTTATTCTCAGCCTTCGTAGAAACTCTTAATTTTTAAAAATAAGGTCTCAGGCAAATTTCTCTGTTCGGCCTCTCTGCTGATATATATATATATATATATATATATATATATATATATATATATATATATATATATATATATATATATATATATATATGTGTGTCTGTGTGTGTGTTTGTATATATATATATATATATATATATATATATATATATATATATATATATATACAAACACACACACAGACACACATATATATAAATATATATATATATATATACATGGGCAGACAGCCAGAGAGTCTGCTTATTCACATAATGCATAACCTGTTTCACACTGACCGCTGCGGTGACCCCAGTGGTTCGATCGTATGCCTAGGATACGTGAGGTCGTGGGTTTGAACCCCGTCCGAGTATTACCAAAGATTTCTAAAAATTGTATTGGTAGTTTGGTTCTTGTCATTAAAAGGTATGTAATAGGACTTGCTTGACTGGTGTCAAGATAATGTGAGCTGGTTGGACATTATACCACATGTCTGTGGCGGATTGTGCCAGTGCTATACATCACTATAAACTGCCACAATGCATATATTGTTGCGATATGACTAAAACTGTTAAAGCTAAGTGAAAACACTAAATCACATAACACTGCTAAACATCGGAAAACGAACATACCAAATAAAAGGCTTTTCATGTCACGACTGATAGCAAAGATATATATATATATATATATATATATATATATATATATATATATATATATATATTATCTCTAGACAACTCACTGACTAAACCAGTATATATATATATATATATATATATATATATATATATATATATATATATATATATATATATATATATATATATCGTTTCCTAACCACTGATTTTAGCAACGCTGTACATTCTGTGACCTATAATTATAGATTTTAGCTACCAATGAAGTGCTGTGTGCGCAGATCGTTGGCAAAATGTATATCAGATCTGTATTGATATGATAAGTGTTGTTTGAAAATGGTGCTAGTTGTAAGTCACTGTGAATCAATTGATACCAACAGCTATTGACTTGGTTTACTATTTTAATCTCCCGTTGGCACTTTCTTCTACATTTTTTTGGTAATGTTATTTGTATATACAGCTCAGATCTATCAAAATATCGAACTATTTAAGGAAAGATAAAGAATATCTGGTCCGGAAACGTAATGTGTCATCATGCAAACATTTGTGAAAGTGTGACCATTTATATATAGACAGCACATTTATACATCCAGAAAAATGTGACACCTAAGTAACGGTGAATGTTTGGCTAATGTTTTGTAGTTTTGATGAACATTAGTTTTGTGAATTTGTACAAAATGTGCGGAAACTAATGTTTCTCTGATAACACTGTAATTAACTCGAGTCTTAAGGTGCCCAAAATGATATGAATCATTGAACGTTTTCTAAAAGCGATACCAGATGATAGGAGATGCATATGGACTCCATGCTTGTAGATCTAAAGCTTCTACCTCTTTGACGAAATATCATGGACCGCTCCTGTGGCCTTGTGGTTAGAGCGTCCGCCTCGGATGCGGGAGGAGTGGGTTCGATCAACTCCCAAGTAATACTAGACTTATAAAAAGTACTCACAGCTGCCTTGCTTGACGCTCAGCATTAAGAGATTAGTGTTAGGACTGGTCGGCCTGGTGTTAGGATAATGTGACTAGGTGGTACATAATGTTGAATGTCTGTGGCTTGATGCCCCAGTGCTAGACATCAATATAAACTGTCACTGCAGACATCGTATCGATAAAACATAAACATTATTAAACCTACATTAAAATGAAAATCACACACACACATCAACATACTAAGATAATACCGCAGAATTAATGACTAAAGTTAATTGAGGTAACATAAGTATATTTATTGGTGGTGTCATGAGGTGCGGTCTTTTATCATTACTATGTTTTGAAAATGAGTT
This sequence comes from Potamilus streckersoni, assembly GCA_016746295.1. NCBI lineage: Eukaryota > Metazoa > Mollusca > Bivalvia > Unionida > Unionidae > Potamilus > Potamilus streckersoni. The sequence goes on along the minus strand of JAEAOA010000619.1, from coordinate 305,642 downwards.
AAACCCTAAAAGGCCAACTATATTACACCTTGGCGGTCACATGGTTGTCATTCACTAATTAATGTGTGGACATGCTGCTATAAATTTCAGCATCAACGACGTAACTTTTTTTAAAAGTTATTTGCATAATTGTATTAATCTACCATTGCAACATTGTGATAAATAGTTTCTTCTGCATTGCAGCAATTTGTTATTTGCAATTTGAGTAAGCGTCTTTTTACCAATTTATCTCATCCCTCCTACCTTGTAATTAGCTCAACCTTGCACGGTTAGTGAATCGACTTCTGCCGACGGAGGTTGCCTCATATCCATACGTGACATTCTCGGAGCATAACGTTACATTTTCTTTGTGGAAATATACTTTTTCAGCTAAATCGATTCGGCATGCTAATGTTACAAGTTAACAAGTGATAACTTTCACTTTACTGTACCATTTATTCATTAGATACTGGATCCGTAGACTTTTCAATTCTTGATTTTGTGAACTAAATGGGTTCTGCATACTAAAGGTACAAAATGTACAATCTGTACAGTAGGCCTGTCCTGCTCATTCCAACACAGACATGTTATTTGTCTCAAGAACCACTCCTTTATATCATGCAACCAGAAAGTAAGGCAGCCTTTCAAAACCATCCCTAGTTACTCTACTATGTTTCAACAGCCCAGCAAGTCTTTTCTCTTTCGTTGGGATCTCAAAATCATATGCAACCCGGCCAGAAAACGGCCTAGGAAGCACCCTACCAGGCCCCTCTAGAAAACTCAAGTAAAACTACGCAAACTGTATGCATCGCCTTCAGATTTGATTACAGAAGTTTGACACTCCCCCAGCACTAGACGGCTTTAAGCTGGGCTATTGACAGCGCTTATAACGAATCCATATGCACCTCCGTTTGTATGATCCTGACATCGGCAGAGGCATAAATGGAAGTTGTTGCTGAAAACATTCAGAAGGAATTGATATCTGACAAATTTTCTAAACCCAATCGTTACTGACTATTCCACAAGTGTATTCCATTAGGTTTGATTGAGGAAACGACTCCTGGCACTTTAGGTCTCATTTACCACTTGATACGTCCTCAGTGCTCTATGTCAATGATCAAATTCCGTCAGCAAGGATCAGATGTCAATTCAGTGTGCGTCGGTCGTAGATGCTATATTTTCTATTAGTCATCTAGGAAAAGGGTATTATATGACTAAAACTTCTACATTGGCACCTTTCGAATCATATCAATGATCCCTTCCCAACATCATTTGCTTGAATTTAAATGCAGCAAAACTTGTTGCTGATGGGCTGCATTTTTAATCTGAAACATTTTTGAAACTTTCTGTTGGCAGTGCACTGGATAGCCAAAATAGCCAAAAACAAATTAGCCTTAAATAATATGGTTCATATCTAAGATGACTTTCTCATAATGATAATAATAATGATGAATAATAATGATGGCTACCTGAAGAAACTGAATGAAGTCTTAAGGCTGTATAAAGACATTCACATTCCTATGGCAGATGGAAAAATCTTTCTAAATGCTCCTAGTGAGGAACATGTTTAAGTTATTATGCATAATTATAAAATGAGTTTTCATTTCGATAAAATTGGTACATGTATTTAACTGATATACATTTTCTTACATAAAGCAAAGGTCACATATAATAATTTTCAGTCCGTCCATTGTGCAATCAATTTAGCTTGTAGCGTGGTTCTCTAATCACGAGCATTCCTTCGTCGATTTATCAGTCTTACAATTGGACTCTCACATTCCCATTACCACGTTTGGCATACTCAATAAGCAAGATCTTATCCGATTATGTGTAGTCAGTTTATTCTGCATTTCAATGTTTGCAAGTTTCTATCACTGGACCGCTGGTTAACTCAAACAGAGTTTTTGTTTACTGAAGCTGATAGTGAGCTCTGGAGCTCTTTTAAGCTCAAGATGTTTAAAGGTTAAGCAATGAGGAGTGGAAAGATACGTAACATTTGCTATTCAAATATGGGGACCTTTGTTAGCCAACAATTGTAATGACATCCACACGTATATTGTGACCTTAGTTGACATCAACAATAAGCAATCCTGCTGTGAATCTGACATTATGTATTTAAAATTTCGTCGAATGGTAATTGAGTGCATCTGTATTACTATTTTGCAACATGCTCGTCAAATCCCTCATCTTCAAAACAATTTATCAGATGTTCTTTCTCGTTAACTGGTGAATTTATTTAGCCGTCAGGTATCTTACGCAAACGAAATCCCAAAACAGATCCCAAAACTACAGGCATTTACAGATTGTGAGTCCAAGTTAGTCAAAAGATCAATTTCTCATTCTTTAATTGCGGTTTATAGGCATAGTTGGAAAGACTGCTCTAAAGCTCCTCACCACTTTTCAAGTGTCAACTACCTTATATGGCTCTTTTCACTACACACGTTTTTGTACATACATACATACATACATACATACATACATACATACATACATACATACATACATACATACATACATACATACATACATACATACATACATACATACATACATACATACATACATACATACATACATACATACATACATACATACATACATACATACATATATGCTTGCATGCATGTAGGCATGCATGCCTACCTACATACCTACCTATCTACCTACCTATATACCTACATAACTACCTACCTATAAATCTACCTACCTACCTATAAATATGCCTGCCTGCCTGCATTCATTCATACATACATACATACATCCATACATGAATACATACATACATACATACATACATACATACATACATACATACATACATACATACATACATACATACATACATACATACATACATACATACATACATACATACATACATACATACATACATACATACATACATACATACATACATACATACATACATACATACATACATACATACATACATACATAAATACATACCTGTATGCATGTGAACATAGATCCATACATACAGATGGCATGCAGACATATATATATATATATATATATATATATATATATATATATATATATATATATATATATATATATATATATATATATATATATATATATATATATATATTCATGCATACATAAATAAAACTATTTAGCAGTTAGTTTAAAGCGTAGTTTAAACAACGAATTGTGAGTACGTTTTTGTAATGAATATATGTATTTATGTACGCCTACGCTAACGTATAATATATTTTATATTATCCGCTGACATTATTGTAATCATCTTGACTGAATTCGAATACATACTCACTTGTAATTTGAAAAAAAGACGAAAATATGCTCGATAGAAAATTGCGGAAGTAATTTCATTTAGTAATCATTACTATTTCTAACCTTATTATTGTATGTGTCCCTAACCATGTTAATTTGTTCGCGTTGCAAATCGTAGGGAGCTATAGTTGTCGACAACACGCCGAATCACTGTCTAAAAAGTTCATTTTCAGCAAATGGTTGAAATTCCTTCAAACTACACATAGATATAACTTATTAACAGTGCCGTCTACATGCAATATCTTCAATATCAAGTTTTATTATTTCTTTTTTTTAAATAAAATATTAAATAAACAAAATTAAATGCAAAGGGCAATAATTCGTATGTGCATGTATTCAATAGGGAGTAATTCCGAAAGTTATGGAAAAATTGGTATCTTATCAAGGACTATGAATTACAGCACTCTTGTTGCCTGAAAAAGGGATACTTAGTTGGCGAAGTGATCTAAAGCATCAGGTTTTCCCGATCATTGCCATATTACCTATGGCCGCATGATTTCGAGTCCTGGGCTTGGACAATATTGATAGTTAAGAAATCTTGCAAGCAGTTTCACGCGTGTCCTCTGTTCAACCCGAGATTTTCACGGGATCCTCCACCACTCGTTTATGCGGTATAGCCTATCCTGTGCTGACAAATGGCGTTACGCTCCCCTCCTTGCCCCACAAACAAATAAGAGCAATATAACAACATTGTATGCAGCTGTGTTAAAAGGAAATGCTAGTGTTGGCTTGATATCTGAGCAAGATGGTTATAAAGTCGGTAGGAAGTATATAAACACCAACATTAAAGACGCTGTATCTTATCTTAATAGAGTGTGTAGCTTACCTTTCTCTAGGAGATGCATTTTGAGGACTTTGTTCCATCTGTTTTGCTCGGCTTTTATCAGTCTGCATTTTCCCCCGATACATTTTCATGCTTTCAAAAACATTTTTCTTTCCTCGATTTCTGAATGAAAAAAGTGTACGATGATAAGTCTACAAAGGATTGGTTTGCTGTAATATTGCTGAAGGTAGTATTTTTTTATTCTGGGATTAAAATGTATTTTCCTCTGAAACATTGGAATGTACACTTGCATCTGAATCTTCATATGTGTAAATATATAAAAACGGAAAAATACAACATTCGCATTGGTTTAATTCCGTTTTCTCGAAGGTATTTTAGTAAATGCATGCGATTCACGAGTATCTTTCTCATAATTGTTTTAAATGTTATTTACAACATTTGTTTGTATGTCGACATACAATCGTACAAGACTACATACAGAGGAGGTACATGAACACAGCAGTTACTGTTTAAAGCACCGTATTGTTATATAAGACACTCAGAAGAGTGACAGTTAATAAATATGTACGATACGGTATGTGGACTTCTGAAGGAGTCCAATATTAACTGAGTACAATTTAATTAAAAGCTTTTTGAAAGTTTCAGATAAATAAAAACAACGTTAGGCATGCAAAATGTAATTTTTAGATCATATTTGCTAACTCAGGGTAAATCTATTTTTTATGATCAAATAGAGAATGTCTGCTTAAAACAAACGAATAACTGATGTATTTCATCTAGTGATGGAAAACAGATTTTTCACCGGTGTCGAATCCAATAGTGTAAATAATTAAGTTTTACATCCAGGAGATGAAATATGTCATTCGTTCATAACAATCAAATATATATTTTATTTTATGTTCAAACGTAATGGCCATATAAAACAAGTTACTGTAAAACAGTAACATATGTCCTAATGTATTCCGCGAGGAATTATATGTTTTCATTTATATGTTGTGCTGTGGGATTATTCCCACAGCAACAAAATGTTACACAATTCTCATTCCCCATTCAAAGTAAAAAAATTCATTACGGAAAAAAAAATTATTCGCATCTAGTTGGATTCGAATTCAAATGATCTTCAAAGGCGAGCAGCAATATTAATTGATCGGCTACATAAGAGCCTAAAGATAAGTTTGAAGGTCAAGGTCAAAATATTATCCGTCTATTTGAAGGCCAGTGAAAATAGTTTTTCACTCCAGTAAAATATGAATAGTATTTTTCTCCGAAAATCAGGTAATTCACGATATACTATAAATAACATTTTCGCTCCGGTGGACTAGTGATTAGAGTATCCGCTTCGGATGCGGAAGGTCGCGGGTTCAAACCTAATATAAGATAACGTAACAGCTGGATGGATGCATGCATTGAATGAACGAATGAACAGAGGGATAGACACATGCATATGCTCTATTATTGTTTGGAATGCTTTTTGCAAAATATTTCTAAACTAAGAAAACGACAATCGGTGGAATAAGTTTATAACTTACTTGTGTAAGTAGAAGACTATACTTATATTTTTACTTATACAAGGGAGACTACTCTTTGCAAGTTGAGAGGACAATAATGTGGTCATATCTCAATATTTATTTTCTACTCTTATCGCGCACATTCATCAAACACAATTTCCTTTTGCAATAAGGTCGTTTGATAAATTAGTTTTATTTACTTATTTCTTTTTTCACAGCAATAAGAGTAGTATAGGGAAATGAGAGTTTTAGCCCACTTTATTTTTTTACCCTCCAAACAAGTATAAATTAAATGAGTTTTAGCTCACTTTTTTTACCCTCCAAACAAGTATAAATTATAGTCCTAAATTATCCCCCACCTCATAGGAAAATGAGGGTTTTGGCCCACCCCCCACCCCTTCCACACCTCCTCCCCCACCCCCGACAAACCCTCATTTCCCTATACTACTACTATGTAGACAGATATTTTGTAACCAGACAAAACAACAGGTGTTGGAATGCGATAAGCTCTGTCAACAGAAGTGACGAATTTGTTAGAACAGCGTATGTGTGGAATATGATTATTCTAAAGACGGCAAATAGGTTTTAACACAAATTTTTTATCAGATAACAGGATGAAAATTAAACTGTGCATTAGAACGTTTCAGTTAACAAGGAGGAAATTAAACTAGCATCAGAATGAAAATGATATTATTTTAGGTATATTATATCTTATGTTTAGATAAAATTTTATGTTACTCATATTTTTGTGATATTTTTTTTTCATACTTGCTAACCCTCATTGGTAGAATATCTGTTAACATATTGTCAATAATACTAAATTCACGTAATAAATCATCCATATTATATTTAACTCCTCGTAGGTAAGACCGGATCTGATCAAGTAGTTTCTTGTAAGTTTTAATTGATGTCAAACAACCGTGCTTCTTTATCAAAAGTCTTGGTTCTACTTTTTTACACGCCGCTGTAAGTGAAACACAAATAGCGGATATGATTAACAAAAAAAGGATTTAATGATACCCCACTTGAAATTATACCAGAACTGGTCATTAACAACGGTAGATAAGATATTACTCAAAGGATCTTGTTGTAGTATTTGTAACATTTTTTCACGCACCAAAGTTTTTTATGATAATATTTATAGTATTGTATTAATGCGTCTACACCTTGTTTTGGAATATCTTTTGAAATATGATTGAAATCAACTATACTTCTTTTCATTATAATATTAGTTCACATAGTCCAATGTTTGGTTAATCCATAATAAGAGCTGGTTCTTCAGCTATAAATTCCAAACACCAGAGAAAAATTGCTAATTTTAAAGTTTTATCAACTGGTTCAAGTACAAATTCTTCTTCAGAATTTTTGTTTATTATTACAGATAATACTCCAGATGAGTCATCATTTGGATGCCGAAATAGATATTTGGTAGATATTCTAAACTTTGCCCTGCTAAGCACTGACAATCTATACACACCGGTAACTTCTGCAATATATTTGATAGAATTATTTTTTGGTGTCCACCCAGTATAACCAGTATCAACAGTATACACAATATTTTTAATCTGTTTGTGAGGAATTTTAACCATACTCGTTTTCTCAACAATATTAGGAATTCCACTAATAATATCATTGAGTTTTGTGTTAATATCATTGAGTTTTGTGTTAATATTAGCGAGTGTAATGCGTGTTTATGTTTCTACGAAAATTTAAAAACGTTTTTACGTGACCGGTAAATTCATTTTTGAGCGGTGTTATTTCATTACTGATTGGAACGTCCTGATCATCGATATATTTCTTAGTTACAGCGTCTCCATCTGTAGTTGGATATCCAAGATCTGTAATCTTGTTCTGGTTCTTAAAAATATTCCCATTAAATAAATCACCAGCTTTTTTAACAAAATCATTTACGGACCTACCAGAATCTTGTATCTTACCTTGATTGTTAAAAGTCATGATATTATCAGCAACCGCATTAGGAATTCGTACAAGTACATCTGGCAGTTTTACATCACTCGTTTTTAATCGTCCTTCTTTGTCCTGGAAAATGACGACTTCATCTGGTTCTACACTGGTAAGATTTAGTAAATTATTGATTTCATTTTTGAGCTGATCAAGAGTTGCATATTTGGATAAGTCACCTTGGTAACCTTTTATGGATAAATCTCCTGATAGTGTTCCAAATTTTGTATAGTAACTCATTATTTACTGTCTTAGATAAAATTATCAACACAAGTTTAATATTATACAAAATGGCAAAATCGTCAATACTAACTTTGATACAGAGAAGCTGGTGAAACACAAACATAACAAAGAACTTCCTGATTGTCATTATCTTATTGTTGGGCGAACTGGATCTGGAAAAACAAATTTGCTTATGAACTTGCTTCTTGGTGATAATTTTAACTACGATAGAGTCTATATTTACACAATCAATCCACAGCAAGATAAGTATGAGTTATTAAGCGATTATAATGACAAACTTCGTGATGATCTTAAGGCTGGTGAAGATTTTTTTATAATTAGGCAGCCAGAAGATCTTATTCCAGTTAATCAACTTGATGCAGATGAACATAAGATAGTAGTTTTTGACGATATTCCGCTAAATAACATGGAGATGAACAAAATAAGATCGTATTTCTCACTGTCACGTAACAAACAATGTAATTCTGTTTATCTCGCTCAAGCATTGTATAATGTTGACAGATTTATTCGGCGAAATACGGGTTGTTTTATATTATTTCCAGGACTGGACAATGTTGACGTTAGAAATAATGCAAGCGAACAATGCGGTGACGTGACAAAAGATAAGTTTATTGAACTTTACCATAATGCTACAAAAGATAAATACAACTTTTTCTTATTTAATAAACTTACAAATGATCCAACTAAAGTGTTTCGCTGTTGTATTGACACTTACTTACAGTAAGGGTTTCAATTTTATAAAATTTTTAATAATAATAATGGACAAACGAACAAGATACAGACAACACATAGAAGATCTAAAAAAAACTTGCTCAATCTCAGACATCGCTTAAGCAAAAAGTACAACAAGCACGATGTGGGCACGTAACCGCTACAGAAGCAACAGCTACAATTTTCAAGCCGGTTACTGAAGCACTATTAGGTAAACAACTTGAAACTAAACCACTGTCAGAAGAAGAACTTAAACAACTGCAGGAAAAAGGCTTGGTTGGAATTGTTAAAGAACAACAGGAAGCAGCTGCTGCAAAACTTGTTACTAGATCTGATGAAGAAAAAAGAAAACTAATTGAGGCATTTACAGCAAATACAGCTGATCCTGCGGCTAGACAAGCTAAAGCAGATCGATTGATAAACAATCCGCTGGAACTTGAGCGAAGATTAGCAGAGTTAACAACACAAGGAATAACAAATATTATAAAAAATTTATCAGGAGATATAAAATATATCAAAGAGGAACAACAAAGAGTTGGTGAGCTTACTGTAAAGTTTATGGAAGTTGGAGATCAAAGATTTTATTTTACAAAAAGAGCAAATGATGAGATAAAAGGTATTGAATATGATGATTTTTTAAAGAATGAAAATATAAGCGGTATTGATGATATAAGCAAGTGGACTGATGTAGAACATCAAACATTACTCGATAGATTAGATGTAATATTTAAAGACGGAGCTGCTGCTAACGATGAATTAATCACGGTTACAGAGATTGATAATATAATTCTACTTTATAATAGGATGAGAAACGGTGTTATTGCTCTCACGTTTAAAAAAACAGCAGAAAATAGTAGATTAAAACCTTTTGGTAAAGGGTGGAGTTTTAGAAGGAAATTCTTTAGTTTTGATAAAACTCGTGTAGAGAAAAGTAGAGAAGTAAGAACAGGAACAGGTGTAAAAATATTTACATCAACTACTGAAATGATAGGTAGATTAATGTTATTAATATCATCAAAGGAAGCTGGGAATGTTAGTGTTGAACTTGATAATGAAATCATTGACATACTTGATCATCTAAGATCGAGTGAATTATTAACATCTGACGAATATGAAAGTTTACACCGCGACTTAATCGCGGCGACTTAATTTTGAAAAATGATATAATATTAAAGGAATGCAAACAACATTATTACTAAACTCTAGTGAGTCTGCGATAGATAGCGCAAATTTTTCAGTAAATTATATTCCACCTATCCAACTAGATCCTGCAAAACAATATGAAATTGGATTAATTTTTTGTACTTGCTGGAATGCTATACCTAACGTGAAAAATGGTGTTAACGATGAAATGTATTTTACTATGATTACAACATCTCCAATATCTACAACAGAAAAAATAAAAATTCCGCAAGGACCTTATAATATTACTGATCTAAACAAGACAATCAAAGAGCTCATCACAAAAGCTGACGGTGTGGCTGATAATTTTGAATTGGCAGAAATTATAACACATTGCGAACTAGGATAACTTTGAAAAATATAGTAATCAGTCTTGAACCAAGAGAAAGAAGTATTGCACAACTGTTAGGATTTACTGAAAAAACTTACACTGCACTTGATCAGCCTATTACATATGACAGTGAACTGCCAGTAAATATAACAGAAGTAAATACAATATTAGTAAATTGCTCTATTGCTTCTGGCTCTTATACATCAAAAGGCAGCAAAGGTCAAACGATTTACAGTTTCTCACCTGAAGTTCCGCCAGGTTCTCTCATGCAAATAACTCCACGAGATATTATCTATTATCCTTTAAATGTTGAAAATCAAATATCAAGTATAATAATGCAGTTGACAGATCAGTCAGGAAAACAGTTGGAATTGAATAATGAAGTTGTAACTTATTATTTACATCTACGCGAGCAAAAGTAAAAATTATGCAACACCAAATATAATGAAACAAAGAAAAAAAGTTTATCGAAGAAAAATAGTAGGAGGATTTTTTGGAAATATTTTTACTAAAGTTATTGAAAATATTCCGGGTATAGCACGTAAAGTTGCACCAATTGCTATTGACGCTGGTAAAGCTTTTGCAACTGGGGCTGCATCTGCCGCTTGGACTGCAGTGGGACAAAAAATAGCTGATAAAATAAAAGGTGATCCACCGACTGCATCTGAAATAAAACAAGCTATCTCAGAAATCGCTCCAACAAAAGAAACTCAAAAAGCTATGATAACAACAACAACAAAAATATTATCACCAAAGGGTGAGCAGATCATACAAAAATTAATATCTAAAGTAACAGTGCCGCAATAAAATTTTATATAATCTAATAAAATAAAATGTATGTTAAAAATTATCTCGAGTTAACAGAAACTTATGACATCGACAACAATGTGACAGAATTCGAGTTTGTTGAGTATCTTAATGAAAATTCTAACGAACCAAATAAAGCTGCTATTAGAACCTTTAACACCAGAGACGAAGATGTATTTCTACTGCTATGTTAGAAGTTCGTGGTCAGATTATGACAGTAGCCAATCCACCTGCTGCAATTGCAGTTGGAGCAGAAGTAGCTCTTATAAATAACGGCTGGTGTTTATTCAAAAAAGCTAGATATCAACTGGCCAATCAAACTATAGAAGATATTTCAAGTCATCTACAAGTTGCAAGTACAATTTTAAATATTATTTCGTTTTCCAACGATTACTCAAGATCAACTGCAACTAACATAATGTGGTTTAAAGATACTGATATATACTGGTTTAAAGATAGCTGAATCAACCGAATTTTTAAAGAGAGGCGCTATAGTACATGGTGCTGATGCTGATGCAAATGATGTAATTGTGAGAAATTTTCTCATTGCTAATGCAGACGCACTAGGTATTGCTGCACCTGGTGCAGCTGCTAATGCAGACGCTACAAGAGTTTCTCTTACAGCAGCTTTTAATAATCTAAATATAACACCACCAGCTGCAGATGCAAACGGTACTGCGATGTTAAATTTACTTCTTAACACACTTGACGTGAGAAATCCACGCTATAACGATGGTTTTGCTAGGCGAAGAAAACTTGCAGCAGGATCACGTCAAATTACAATGATGCTTCCACTAAGTATGATTTTCGGCTTTTGTCGTGATCATGATAAAGTATTCCGTGGAGTAAAACATACTCTTATTTTAGATCGAGCAGACCAAAACGATTGCTTGTTTAGATCTGGAGGGGTTGATGTACAGTTTATCATAAACAAACTTGCTTTGTGGATGCCACGTATAACACCATCGATCACTAAAATGTCAGAACTAAATAGCATGCTTGATAAGCATACAAACAGAATTTACTTTAAGCAGCATAAAATATATCAGACAGCGGTTCCAAATACTACTGACTACACGTTGAGGGTTACAACAACATCGAGCGAACAACTGCCGAGAAATATCGTTATCGTATTTCAACAGCAAGCCCGACGAGGTAACCAACAACAAAATAATGCAATATGTGATCACTCTGATGTTAGACGAATATACGCTAGATTAAATTCAAAGCAATATCCAGAACGAGCTATCGAGTGCAATTTTGCTAATGAAGTTAATAAAAATATTTCTCGACCGTACATGTACCTGCTTGACGCAATTCAAAAATATCAGGATGTTGAAGATGGAACTCAAATATCAGCAGAGGAATTTCGTACGCTTTATCCTATATTTCATTTTGATGTTAGTAAACATAACGAGCGAGTTGTAGACAGCACAGCGGATATTGAAATTAACTGGACACTTGGGGCGGTTCCAGTAGCGCCGTTATACGTATATGCATTAGTGATTAGTGATAGATTTATCACATTAGATTCTATTGGAGGTAAAATGACAGTTTAATCTACAGTTGTTATATAAAATGACAAAATATATTGTAAAAGAAGTATATTTGACTGACGGCCAGGTTAAAAAATTAGCAGCTGCTATTGCAAAGCGAGAAAATGTATCATTAAAAATCAATCCTAATATTTCTGATGGTGTTTTAACAAAATTAATGCTAACAAAAAATCAAGTAAAAAAGTATGATCGTAAAAACACTTTTGTTTTAAATTTGAGTGCTGCACAAATGACAGCGATGGCAAACGACATTGTCGTTAAAGGTGGTTTTCTTGGTCCAGCATTATCAGTATTAACTAGTACAATAATACCTAAATTTTTACCAGTCTTAGGCACATTAGGACTAGCAGCAGCGTCTGGAGCAATATCTGGCGCAACGAAGAAAGCAGTCGAAGGTAATGGTATCATTCGTGGAAGTGGAATAAAAAAATTGTAAATTTTATGTAAATGATATATTATAATGCCACAAAAGAAAAAGAAATCGCCAACAACAAAAAAAAAGAAAACAACAAAAACAAAATCACCAACACCAAAATGCAAATGCATATGCAATCAACCAAAACAAGGAGGAATTATTCCGTTCGCTCCACTTTTGGCGGGACTAGCGGGAAGTCTGCTGCCAAATCTTTTAGGAATCGGACGTGGTCTAACAATTACCGGGAACTCGACCACCCCGTTGAGTAATTTTGATATCATTGATAAGTTAAAAGCGGTTCCTGGATTTCACGGAGTTTATTCTAAAGATGAACTCGCAGCAATAAAATGACCATCAGCTGTAAGTTCGTGTGTTATTAATATACAAGATTTTAATGACGCATCCGGCACGCATTGGGTAGCAGTTTATAATAATAATTATTTTGACTCGTTTGGACTTCCTCCAAGCGATGTAATAAAACAGTATATGAAGAAAAAATTTAAAAAGATATATTATTCATCAAATCAACTCCAACCTGTTGGAATGTCTGCTTGCGGATATTATTGTATTATGTTTATCCAACAGATGAGCAGAAATCTTAATTTTTTAAAATTTATTTTACAGTTTGACAAGCATCCTTCTCACGCTAATGATGAGATCGCAATAAATTTTATCTAAACTTAAAAATATAATAATGTCAACATACTGTCTCAAGTGTAGAACTAAAAGAGAAAGCAGATTGTGATAAAGTAATGTTAGACGAAATACGTGATATGGAGCCAACAAATCTACGAGAACGTTTTGATAGAAGATTTGTTCAGGGAATGATAGGAGCAAAATATAAACTCGGACTCGGAAAAGTATACGATGATCTTGCAGTCGAGCTACACAGACCTAAAAAAAAAGTTTTCACGACATAAAGTTGTCGCTAATGGTGTAGATGATATCTGGGCAATAGATTTGGTGGATGTATCTCATCTAGCTCAGTTTAACGTTGGCGCTGATGGTGCTCCAAAAAGGTATTTGTTTAATGTTATAGATGTTTTTAGCAAATACGATTTCAGTGTACTTGTTTCGGATAAGACAGGAACTTCAATGACTGATGCGTTAAGACAAATAATAACGAGTACAGAAAAAAACCGAATAAAATCTGGACTGATCATGGATCCGAGTTTTCTAACAAAAAGTTTGAACAGTTTCTAGAACAAAATAATATAAAAAGGTATGTTAGAGGAAACGAAGGTAAAAGCGTTGTTGTTGAGAGATTTAATCGCACGCTAAACGAGAAATTACACAAACATATGACAGCTAAAAACACCAACAGGTACATCGATGAACTTTCTCAAATCGTATGTGAATATAATAACACGAAACATCGAACCATCAAAATGACACCTAAAAAAGCTATTAAAAATCCAATATTAGCAAATGAAAACATGTACCGCAGACATAAATTTAAGGTTGGTGATAAAGTTAGAATTTCTTTGACAAAAAAGGTATTTGCAAAAGGATTTACTCCAAACTGGAGCGAAGAAGTTTATGTGGTTGATAAGGTACTTTTCACAATACCTGTAACGTACGCTTTAAAAGATCTGGCAGGGGAACCTATTGTAGGTAGTTTTTACGAACAAGAACTACAGAAAACGGAGCAGGATGTTTTTGTTATTGAGAAAGTGATTAGGAAAAAAGGAGATAAAAGTTTAGTCAAATGGCGTGGGTATAGCAATAAATTTAACAGTTGGATCCCAACTAAGCAGATTATGATATAATGTTATTATAAATTTTCTCATACTTTTGTTTGACAGATTTACGTTATACTGGTTTACATAACGATATTAGATACTGCTTACGATCGTCAGAGATCGTCATTAGATTCAAAATCTTGACAAATATGAAATCGCATTTGATATTTTTCTGTCGGCCTGGAATTCTGATGTTTAAGAAAGGTTTGATTAGCTGCCAAAACAATTGTTGTTCGGCAACGGTAAAATTAAATTTCATTATTTTTTTGCAATGTGATACTTGACATTATATCGTTTAGTTGTTGGTCTGCTGTAATTTGATCTGTCAGCAACATTGACTATTTCACTATCATCATCAGATTCGCTGTTATATAAAATATCATCTTCATTATAACCAATAGATTTGTCTATGAAATCTTTGGAAAATGTGACCTCATCACTGACGACCTTATCGCTGGCAACTTTGTCGCTAGTATCTTGTTTGTAGAGTTCAGCGAGTCGTTTCATCAAGTCCATTTTTATAATATATTTTTATCTATATTATTGTTATAAGATGACTGATGAGATAAAATATCACCAAAAAGTTAATATATTAAATTACAACGAACTAGCCGAAGCGGTAAGAAAATGTTTGTTGGGTTATAGTGTTGACGTTATTGTAATGCAAGGTGATTCTCATAAAATATTGCTAACAGAAGCAGAAAAAATAAAATTAATGAAAGTGCAGTAACGACGCTAAAATTTAATCACGATATCA
Source organism: Potamilus streckersoni (assembly GCA_016746295.1). Classification (NCBI taxonomy): domain Eukaryota; kingdom Metazoa; phylum Mollusca; class Bivalvia; order Unionida; family Unionidae; genus Potamilus; species Potamilus streckersoni. The sequence goes on along the minus strand of JAEAOA010000619.1, from coordinate 290,350 downwards.
TAGCATTTGCTCATCATTTCTTGACTAAAACTGAATTACAAAATATTATTGATCATCATATCTAAAACGAATCCTAGCATCGTATTCGCTTGAAAAAGTTGATTTCATTACTCCATCAGCTACAAATTTTACGACTGCGGGATTTATCTTATAATATTTCGCCGCAGCTGAAATCGATTTGAATTTAATGTCCTCATCCGTTTTGAGGTTTTTGGAAATAACAGGTTTTGCTGGACATCTAAAATTAATACCACCACCTCGTCCTTTACTTACATTATCCTGTTGGGTAACTAGTTCTAGATTTTCCAATCGATTGTCAGTCTTTACGTTATTGATGTGATTAATAACCAGACCATCGGGTATAGATCCGTTGAACACCTCGTAAATAAAACGATGACCATAATAATGAACTTGATTTGGCGATGTTCCTCTAACAGTTACCCTGATATATCCCATATTACTCATAGTACCAAGAACTTTTTTAGTTTTTCTGTTTCTAATAATACCGCGATCGTTAGCCTCGTATAAATCAAAGACCGGATGCGGCTGAAACTCATCTTCTAAGGATAAGTTTTCAATGTTGTCATCAGTGACTTTATCGTTCACATGATATACACGCTGTCCCTCTGGAATATCATCGCAAAACAACGTGTAAATAAAATCTTTTCTAAACATTGCAATCCTCTCGGCATTATCTCCCTTTACACTAATCGTATAACCCGCTGACGTTAATTTGCCAACTGATATTCTAGTTTTGATGTTAATAACTGAACCTAATGTATTTCCAGCGTATAAGTTATACTTTGGGTGAACATGATAAATCTCTTACTCACGTGCGCTTGTCAGATTTACTGTCATTATGTTATAGGCGATTTTTTTATCTTTAATTGATTTTTAGCGCATGCGCAGTGTGGGATAAAGTTATACTTTGGGTGAATTTGATATGCTTCTTGCTCACATGTGTTTGTTAGATTTGCTGTCATTATATTATAGGAGATATTTTTATCTTCAATTGATTTTTAGCGCATGCGCAGTGTGAGGTAAATTATCAATTAGATATTACATTATAGTATAATAATGTTAAAATTGCGTGATATTGCTAAGAGAATCCTTATGGGAGAACCTGATAAAATAGCGACTGCTTTTGCAGGTTTTGATAATAGTTATCAGTTTGATAATCAAATTGTTTTAGTAAAATTTAATGCAGCAAATCTTTACCACCTACTACAGACAACTGTAAAACGTGAGCTCGAAAAACACAAAAGTATCAGATTATTTGTGCAATATCATGTTATATTTTCAAAGTTAGTTATAACGGAAGAATTAACTAACAAGGAAATTGCAATGCCTTATATGAACGCAAAATCAAGACGTGTTTTGCTTGGGACTGATCTGTTATCACTATCTGATGAAATACACCAAGAAATCTGGAAAAAAAATAGAGGAATTCACTCAATTAGGTTCGGGTTGGAAGTTTGAAATGATCAAAGAAATATTGTTTCACACGATGAAATATAACGCATTACGAGGTAGTTCATACATCGACCTGCCACCAAAAATAAAATGTAAAAGATGTTGTATAAACATCAAAAACGTAGATAACAAGTGTTTCCAATGGGCTGTTCTTTCCGCACTATTTCCAGCAGAAAAACACGCTGATCGCGTTGAAAAATATATCAGTCACGTGTCTAGATTAAATTTTAAAGATATTAACTTTCCTGTGGCAGAAAATCAAATACCAAAATTTGAAAAGCAAAATAATGTTTCAATTAACGTTTTCGGACTAGATGAAAAAGAGGATGTATACCCGAGATATATTTCAGAAAAAGCTTCACAATCGACTATAAATTTACCGTTTTACAAAAATCATTACGTTTGGATTAAAAACTTTAACGGACTAGTTGGTAAACAGTACAATAGAAATAGGAACAAAAAGTTCTTTTGTTACCGCTGCTTGCATGGTTGTGTTAACAATGAAACATTACAAAGGCATTTGCAGTACTGTAATGATGTGCAAAAAATAAGAATGCCATCTAAAAAAGATAGTGTGTTACAGTTTGTCCATCATAATCACAAACTAAAAATTCCTTTCGTTATATACGCTGATTTTGAGTGTTTACTTCAACCTGTACTTGGCGTAGAAAATAATCCTAATCAATCGAGTACAAGAAAAGTTCAAAATCATGTTCCGTGTGGAGTAGCGTATAAGGTAGTTTGTTGTACTGATTCTAGATTATCTAAACCAATTAAATTATATCGTGGTAAAAATCCAGCTATCTACCTTCTCAAGCAGTTGATTAATGAAGTTGATAATATTACTTATCGTTTGAAAAAAGTAACGCCATTGTTAAAATTAACACCTCAACAAGAATCCGATCATGAGCAAGCAGAAATTTGTCATATTTGTGAAAAAGCTTTTGACTCTGACAACGTTAGTAATAAAAAAAGTACATGACCATTGCCATTTGACTGGACAGTAGCGTGGATCGGCTCATAATCAGTGTAATTTAAAATTTCATGCTCCAGATTTTATTCCAGTTATTCTTCACAATTTTCGAGGATATGATAGCCATATTATAGTAGAAGCTTTTGGTGATCCTGATATAAAATCTCGTCTGAAACTCGATAACGTCATCAAATGCATCCCAAATAATTTTGAAAAGTACATGTCAGTTACGCTAGGTAAATTGCGTTTTATTGACAACCTGCAGTTTATGGCAGCCTCGTTAGATGAGCTAGTAAAAGGTTGTAGTACACTTGATAACCTAAGAGACTGTTTTGGAGATAAATTTAATCTACTAGCTAAAAAAGGAGTTTTTCCATACGAATACCTCGACGACTGGAGTAAATTTGATGAAACATCTTTACCTGGCAAAGATAAAGTTTACTCACAACTTAAAAATGAAAATATAACTGATGATGAGTACAGGTATGCACAAGATATCTGGAAAGAGTTTGATTGTGAGACTTTTGGTGATTATCATGATTTGTATTTGAAAACTGACGTGTTATTATTAGCAGATGTTTTTGAAAGTTTTCGAGAAGTGAGTTATAATAATTACGAACTAGATCCTTGCTGGTATTATTCTGCCCCTGGGTTGTCATGGGATGCTTTGCTAAAGTTTAGTAAGGTAAGGTTAGAATTACTGACAGACGTGGATATGTTCAATTTTATTGAAAAAGGTATCCGAGGCGGTATTAGCGTGATAACAAAAAAGTATGCTGAAGCAAACAACAAATATTTGAAACAGTATAACACTGACCTTCCTTCGAAGTATATAGTTTATCTAGATTGTAATAACTTGTAAGGGTATTCGATGGCAGAACCAGTGCCTCTTGGTGGATTTCATTGGATCACGGCTGATCGATTTCTATCGGAGACAGAAAAAAAAGATACCCGAAGATGTTTCCTATTTCGTTGAAGTTGATCTTGATTATCCAAATTCGCTACACTAATTACATAACGATTACCCTTTCTGTGCGGAATCGATGGTCATAGATTATAGTTTGTTATCAAAAGAACAACAAGCGTTAGCATCACCAAGGCAACATTCCATGGTCAAGAAACTAGTACCAAATTTACTTGATAAGAAAAATTACGTTTTGCATTACAAAGTTTTAAAACAAGCAGTCGATGCTGGTCTTGTGTTGAGAAAAGTTCATCGTGTACTAAAATTTAATCAGTCGCCGTGGATGAGAGGTTATATTAACTCAAACACTTCAAGAAGGGCTGCAGCGAAAACAGAGTTTGAAAAAAACTTCTTTAAACTGATCAACAATTCCAATTTTGGTAAGACGATGGAGAATATTAGGAAACGTGTAAATATTGAAATAGTTAATGATGTCAATCGCAGAAACGAACTTGTGTCAGACGATGATTTTGTGAGCATGAAAATATTTAATGAAAATCTTGTTGCAATACAAAGAAGAAAAGAAAATCTAAAACTAAACAAGCCGATCTATGTTGGAGCTGCAGTGTTAGATTTATCATAGTGGCTGATGTACGATTTTTATTACACTGTTGTTAAAAATCAGTGGCCGGCTAGTAGATTATTGTTTACTGATACTGATTCGCTCGTATATGAAATCGAATGTGAGGACATCTATCAGTACATGTACAATAATCGACATCTGTTTGATCTTTCCGATTATCCACGTGACAGTAAATTTCATGACGACACAAATAAAAAGGTTATTGGTAAGTTTAAAGATGAAATGAACTCAAGCGCTATCAAATACTTTATCGGATTACGTAGTAAAATGTATGCCGTATTATTGGACAATAATAAAATAACGAAAAAAGCAAAAGGTCTGCCTCGTGATTTTGTTAAAAAGTTTATGAAATTTGATGACTTCAGGTATGCGCTTGATGGCGGTGTTAGTTTTATGAGAGCTATGGCAATTCGAACTAATCATCATAAACTCGAAACAGATGTCATTATCAAACGTGGATTGTAACATTTTGATGACAAACGCTATTGTAAAAATGGGGTAGATACATTTGCCCTTGGATATTGTCATGATGATAGATCTATACTCGACATTATCTTTGCAACTGAAATTTTATCTAAACTTATAAAATAATGTTTGAAAATTTGACAATGACAAATAGCTACAATAGTAACATCAAATATCTAATGATGGACGGTAAACAATTGATAGTTGAATTTAATAATGAAACATCAGGTAAATGTTTTAATGGAACACGTGACAAGTTAAAACTTTCGCTCATCAAATCTGATAACAGCGTGTATTTCAATTATCTCGAACAATTGTATAAAAAGTTGCTAGCGGAATTTAAAAACTTTCACAGCCCCATTAGCCAACAAAACTATACTAAACTCACAATTGACCTCGATCGGTCAAAGGCATATTTTATCAACAAAAAATATCCTCTGCACAAACCAGAAATGAAAGATTTGTTCGAGTCCCATCGCTGTGTGAGCGGTAAAGTAAAATTTAGTATCTATAGTCGTGATAGTGAAGTATTTTTAATATCAACAGTTGAAACATTAATCATTGGTAATGAGATATAAAATAATATCATTTTCATTCTAATGCTAGTTTAATTTCCACCTTGTTAACTGAAACGTTCTAATGTACAGTTTAATTTTCATTCTGATATCTGATAAAAAAAAATTGTGGTAAAACCTATTTGCCGTCTTTAGAATAATCATATTCCACACATACGCTGTTCTAACAAATTCGTCACTTCTGTTGACAGAGCTTATCGCATTCCAACACCTGTTGTTTTGTCTGGTTACAAAATACCTGTCTACATAGTAGTAGTATAGGGAAATGAGGGTTTGGCGGGGTGGGGGAGGAGGTGTGGGAGGGGGTGGTGGGCCAAAACCCTCATTTTCCTATGAGGTGGGGGATAATTAGGACTATAATTTATACTTGTTTGGAGGGTAAAAAAAAGTGAGCTAAAACCCTCATCTAATTTATACTTGTTTAGAGGGTAAAAAAATAAAGTGGGCTAAAACTCGCATTTCCCTATACTACTGTAAGGCCTTCATTGTGGGACTGGTGTTACTGAATGTAAGCAATTATGTCCGCAGCTACTTTATACTCAGTGATACATATTGAGCTCTGATAAATCTATCACGGATATATTCCTATTAATTTAATGTTTGCATCATCAAAGATGAGTCACAATCATAACTGAAGAAGGTGAAATTATTTTAGAGTGTATTTCAACCGTATTGAAATTTATCAAAAGGCAGATGATCCAGGCTACAAATTTAGCTGTTGTACAGTATCGTTAATTACACCATTTCTCCTCAATAGATATTGACCTACTTCTCAACTCATGATAGCTAAAGATCTCGAGGTTTGATAGTCCAAAATGCGTGTGCAAGATAGATAACTCTGTTGGGAATACTGTCAGCTAAATGATTTATGAGATGTGAGAACAAAGAACGATAAGATCTAGTAACACATTCTGTCGTTACATACCTCTTTAATTATCCATTCCTGATATTTGCGATGTTCTTCGGAAAATTCTTCTACATGATGAATTCAACAACGTAGTCGTGGAAAAAAATCATACTTGATTGCTCGACGAGGACCAAACTAATCAATGTCACGAACAGGTTTAGGATACAATAAAACATGTTTATAGATATAGAACAGGCTAAAAAAAAACGGGGATTAACAGTATTCTCATGTATCGTCGAACTAACATAGACTGGTTTTGACTTTATACGCTCTTTATTAAGTCTCAACAACACTTCAATCAGACATGGTTACACAAAGTTTCATGTACATAAGTAATTGCCGAACAATATTCATGCACACCACTGTTAAGTACCTACCAGTTCTACCTTTTTTACCACTTACGAATGGAACAGTCCTATAGGCCTGTCTCAATTGAGAGCTAATTTACTTCCTTGGAGACTGACTTGGCGACTCCTTCTGCATTTTTATATAAATAAAAAATAACGGACAAAATCCGTGTTGAAAAGGTGGAAACTTAAGACGTGTTAATCATTGAAGAGAAATTTAAATAAATCAGTATGGTATTATACCTGACACTAATATAATTTAAAACTAACGAGAGTATATTCGAAACACATTCACGGACAGGCACACACATATGCGTATACGTCGACATTGATCCAGCGTAGAAGGAGTCATCGTGAATTTTATTAATTATTTATTTATGTTCTTCATTCCTTGGCGAGTAAAGGCACATACATAACATGATTGCATAAACTATTTTGATTGAATTAAAGCGAATTCATCAAAATCTTTGCCATAGTAATTCAAAGTGCCTGTAAAAATGAAGTTGTCTACTTATATCGGTTATAAGTCACTAAACCGATTGTATTCCTAATGAAAGTGAATCGAGTATCCAGAGGTATTCCATACTGGCTATTTAGGTGTAACTTAAACACTGGACATGGTTCCAAACACGTGCAATTACACCTACCAGGAATGGATCAAGAAGTTTTGTTAAGTATACAAATTTGTCTATCCAACTGAAGTTGAGAGTACCATTCAAGGCGTAGAGAGTTGCATTTCCAATATTTATTGAATGCCATGTAAGAAGCTGAACAATCATGCTGACACCTATAACATTTCCATATTCCAGATGGTTAGGAACTGCTCCGTAGAGATTCACTAAGATTTATGTTATGACTAGAATGAAAAAAGTAGAGACGAAGAAAAAAAGAACTGACTATTGCTTATGGCCGTTAATAAGGTTAATTATTTCTGTGCACTTTCCGGTGCTCCTACTGATTGGGCGTTGCACAGTTGATGATCATACTTTCGAGATTAATGAATTAAAGGTAAGTTGAATTAAGTCTATATGCGTGAACCATTGTCTAACTGGGTGACTGGATGACACAAGAATAGATCGGTTGGTGATTGGATTTATGTGGATATAAAAAGTAGCATCTTTAATAATTAGTCATGACAATAAATTAACAAAATTTAGAGGCTTAAGCTATAGTTAAATTACAACAATACTTAGTTTTGTTTTTCTGAGTAGTCAGTCTGAAACAGTTTTATATATATATATATATATATATATATATATATATATATATATATATATATATATATATATATATATATATATATATATATATATATATATATATATATATATATATATATATAATTATAAAAACATACCAAACAGGGCTCGCAACCTCTCGGTCAAACAAATACCCCTGGCTTGTAACTATATATTAGCAATGAACAATATGTATGTTATCCCGTTTCAGATTTAAATCAGCGTAAAGTTTTCATTATGTTATCACACTCCTGGTGTTGACAACGTGGACAATTTAATATATCAAACCCTACATTTGTCTTTGTATATGTGTGTTTCGCGGCTGCCAAGCAAGAGGTCTTTAGTTTGAAACCAGATGCAATGATTTTATTTTTGTTTTTATTTTCATTTTTTAGTTGAAACTGTCTTTAAACTCAAGCATCCAATTTTTTGTTTATATTTTATATTTTTATCTTGTATCTTTCATTATTCCTTTCTTCCTATGACGCGCATATAAGCTAGTTTCGTTATATTATCACGTTCGAGGTGTAGGCCGAGGTTAGCGTATTTCATTGGCTTATCAATCTCTTGGCTTAAGTCAATGTGCGCGCATTTCATCAACCAGTTCTCAGGAACACATCAAGGAAGAATCATAAGCGTTAAACCGTCCAGTTCAGAGTATAATCCATTTCGGTATACTCATTATCTGCTCATTCTTTCCGAGCTATTTATCGTATGTAGGTTACAAAAGAGGCATCTTTGGTAGGTGGAAATAGAACATAATTCATTCTACTATATATTCACTACATTTATTTCTCAGTACCGAACTTTCCACTGTGTGACAATCAATATAAGTTATATGTTAATCTAACATACCTGCAACGATAACTGCACATATATGTTTTATAAGACTGGACTGTGAACAAACTAGCGTACAATGGTACAAAGATTTCAGTTCCGTATCATCACCAGGACCTTATTACTCACTGTACACTGTCGCCGAAACGCACACGGAAAACCACACCATAAGTACACATTCTAAAGAATAAACAATTGACTTTAAATGTATACCAGCAATGCCTAAGTCCAACTCGTGCAACACCACCAAAACGAGAAAGGAAAAACAATGCTCTAAAATAAACTGGGACTACATTCATACTGAACTGTGTGGTCTGATTCCAGGTATTGCCGCTCATTGATATTTACTGATTGCAAACAGAACAAAGTGAATGAAATTATAATTATCGCCATGTGCACACTTTCCAGTTAAATACGATAAAGTAATTAACGGATAATTGTGTAGCACAATCGATGAAATCATATATCAAGGGATATTTGTTTAACTTTTGCAGATACTTTCAACAGATATTTAAAAAATATAGAAGAAGATAATTTGGGAATAATAAAATAGTGAACACAAAATTCATATGCAAATCATTAACAATAAAAAAACATATAAAAGCAAAAACTAATTAAAATTAAATTGAATGTTGACAGCATCATATTATTTAATTAAGTCCGTTATGAACCTCCATTCATGATTATGTTTAATATAATGCAAAACGCTTATAATATGCATCTGACGATAAATCTTTCTGTCAACATGCCTTAATAAAACAAATAGTTTAAAATAAATTTTGTTTCCAATGGGCAAAAGTCCTATGCTACCAAAGTTGCATGCGGCAAATTAACATATTTAAGGTGATAGTTTTATTTGCATACGTCTACTGTATATTTTCTCAAAAGGGCGCGTTCCATACAATTACAATTTTCAGTTTTGAAAATTAAATCTTTTTTCTGTCGTGCAATTGAAACTGTTATGTATGCATCTGATGATTAAAAACGTATTTGGATTTTTAAATGAAAAAAGTAAAACAAACAAAACTAAATTTCATTGCTTGCTCTATTTACATACATGCATGCATGCATACATGCATACCAACCTACCTACCTACTTACCTGCATACTTGCATGCATGCATGCATACATACATACATACATACATACATGCATGCATGCCTGCCTGCCTGCCTGCCTACCTGCCTACCTACCTACCTACCTACCTACATTCATACATACATACATACATACATACATACATACATACATACATACATACATACATACATACATACATACATACATACATACATACATACATACATACATACATACATACATACATACAACAGATAGGATACAAACTTTCAACTCTATTTCATGCCAATGTCAGAGTGTTTACCGCAAAACATTGATAATGATAATATTTTAAATTTGAACGATTTAAATATTTTCATGGCATTCATAACTTTATGGATATAAGTACCTGTAAGAAGTCAAAACAGACCAACTTTGATTAGAAAGCTAAGATCATGAACATATAATGCACAAAACACGATTACAGTAACTGTTCAGCATCTGCTATGGAAAAGAAATTGAAAATACCATCTGACTTCATTATTCACTAGTAATATCAATGCAAGCTGTATCGTTGTTTTTCTTCTCCACGATTTGACATTTATGATCACATTGTCCAACTCCTCAGAAGCTACAGTCGGAGCTGACTAGGATAACGAGCTGGAAGATATCTCAATTACTTCTGACTCCATGAAAACTGAATGCCTTCCTTCTACGATTCCATCAGGAAAGTGGAATGAATTACTGTAATAGCTAATACATCTTAACAAATTTTGTATTCGAGCTTCGATGAATGAATTTGGTGTGTAAAGCGATAAAGAGACACTTATCCGGGATGCAGTTTCTATTCAACGAAAGAACCGATAACAAATAATGTGGAATCATTGCACATTATTATTAAATTCTTCGAGATATAAAATGAGGGAACAGTTTTCAGAAATATCAAAGTATATTTTTCAATGAACATCAAAGCACAAAGAATTCGGCAACATAAGTGTTAACCATTTTACATTAATCACCATTTCATTCTGTTTGATTCCGAAGGTACATATGATAATATATTGCTTGCTATATACCATACATTAGCGTATGCTCAACTAGGCATATACTTGCAGTTGAACGGAAAAGAAAATATAGGTGCTCACAAAGGGTGTATTAATTAACGGGTGTTAACTACTCAATACTTTTTCTAAGGCAGACCATGCTTCATTGCTCAAATATTTTAGTTTTATTCCTTTAGTTTTAATTTGGATAATAATGAGAGTATTTTTATGTTCTCTTAATAAAAGTATATCGGATAAAAAGTATATTCGACTATTCCATCTTGTTCCAGTATTGTAGCTGCAACTAAATATTTTGTCAATTCAGTGTCTACCATGAAATACAAATTTTCCTACACTTCAATCAGCATAAATGCCTCGAATTACCATAACCAATATCGTCAAAAAGCTAGAATATGAACCAGTGTTACATAATCTTTGCCTCATCAGAGCAAATGTGACATCATGTTACTTGTATTACTATTATTATTATTAGCAGTTGTCGTAGTAGTAGTAACAGCAATAGTAATGTTGTTATGGTTGTTTTTAGCCAAAATACTTCATCAATTTAACTTGCATCTTGCTGAAATGTCACATTACCTCCGAGATTTTCTTTGCAACATATAACACTTAAAATTGCTTTCCGTTTATTGTATATTGCTGTTCTAATTTAGTTAGCATAACACCCAATTATTATTCAGTTTATTTAACCATTACATCTACTCACATAAGTCGTATATTGTTAATTCCAGTGGCTTTCCTGTGTTACCAATGCTTTAAACAAATGTTTGACTGAACAGATTAAAGACTTTGAGGTAGAATTATTCTCTACAGAAACTTCTAATATAACTGATAAGTATAGAGAGTAGGCCCATTGAACTATATTACCTTCAAAGCGAAAAGTCTCTTACTGTAATCCTTTTTATCAGTTTTCATATGTCTTTTACGGCATGGATACAAAGGTGTACATTAATGTAAATTACTGTTTATATTTAAACGTGTTATATTTTTATTGGCAAGTATTATATTCTTCATAATCAACTTTTCATAGGATGAAAGCTCTGTGCCATTGTTTCTTATAAAATCTATTATTTAAATAACATTATGAGAGTCCGCGAAATATACTGGCTTATGACAAATCACTCTCATGGCATAAATCTCTTTTTTCTACTAATTTGTTCTAAGCCTGGTATTTAACACTATGATCACATTTCTTCTCAATTATTCGACTTTATTCAAGCCATATTTCCTTCACATTTATTCTTTCTTACATTGGAAATGGGAACCATCTTCGTAATGCTTCATAGAACATAAACTGCTTGGATTATTGCAGTATAATGAATATCTTCAAATTAATTGATTGATGTGATTTTTCTCTGGAAATACGGAGCGCTCATAAAATAGTATTCTTGAACAGGCTCATTCACTGGTATATATAGTGAATTCAAATCTGATTTGTATTACTATAACCCAACAAAATACTCTTGGCACAACACCACCACAGAGGCTAACACACGCATATCAATACCTTCAACATTGGATTTAATTTGGATTTCAACTAAAGTTCATTCAACACTTTAATTATTAGGACTTCTGTCTGTAATTCTATGATTATTTGGGATCTAATTCTCACTTATCGCACATCCCATTTTCTTTTACACTTTTGCTCTGTGATCTAGAAAATAAATTGTTTGTTGAATTTAACAAAGCTTGCTGCTTTCACTCTTTTATGTCATTTACTTCAAGACCATATAGTCGTAATATTACTGCAGAACATAATTTGGTTAAATTAGATAGAATAAGTTTGCAAATGTAACTAAGACTCATCTGCGGCACTTTTAAGTAGACTGGAAAGCAAAACTTTTCTCAAAAAGAACTATAATTGAAAGCCACATTATTCATTTTCACTGGTTTACCAGTATACTGCAATAATATATTCACGATTGTATATTCTTGATATACTGAGAAAAGAAAGAATGTTGAATAAATCACCAAGCTATTTGTTATAAAATACAATTATGATGCGTGTATATGTAACATATGCAACGAAATATTTGACATTAATTTTGATAGATTTCATAAAAATTAATAAATCTCTAATATAAGCCATGTAAGCTGACAGCGAGTACGATTGATGTGAAAAGTATGAAGCATTATGAAATGACCGTTACACGCAAAGCTTCTTATTTTCGCTCTAATGCTTTGACGCCTCGAGGTCTGTTAAAAATGACATATTCAAGTAGTCACATTCACATTTCAAAAAGATCATATATTCAACGAAGTTGTGCTTTTGCAAAGGGGTTTTATATCACTATAAAAAAAATCTTACTTCTAATGTAATATGATACCGAACAGAAGCGGCAATTGCTGCTTGAGGAGAAAATCAATTAGCTTATTTCCAGGTAAACATCAACAGAAGTACAAGCGACTAAAAATATGAATAGCTTGATGCAGTAAATGCAATTAAACAGTAGGAAATTATAAAAACGCCAAGTGACATTTGAAGTTGATTTGCTTTCCTTTTAAAAAATAGTACACATCGATTTCGGATTATGTTATACATCCTAAATTGTTTTAGGGCTCGTTTAATGACTACAATGCATCAAATAGAAGCACATAGGCGCAATTAAGTCTGTAAATACGGGGCTTTGCATTTTGTTTAGTTTGCTGGTTTGACTCCTGCGAGTTTTACTTTGTCAGTCGTACTCAAACTGTGGAATTGCAAGTGTTGTCTTAGTACAAGAGTTTTCGTGCTAAAATCGGTTCATTCTTGCGATAGTATTGTGTATGTGTGTATTCAATAATCAATCACGTAACAATAACAATTGTACTCCATTTACTTAATTATAAGAAACAAGCAAACCTGTGTGTGATCCTTATATGCATGATATACCAACACAGCCAGTAAAGCTTTTGTCAATTCGCTAAAGTAAATACGAAATGTATCATTCATCACTAAATACAACATGAATATTTTGTGTGTAAAGTTGTTTATTAAAATCAATACCAAGTGAAAAGACCCGCCTCCAGCAATTGGTCATATTCGTCATTAAATATGACTGCCATAGGTATCGCACATCTTAAATTAGTTTAGACTATGTGGTTATTTTCAACACGATATTTGCTCCACCGCTTATGTCATACCTGTCTTTATTTTAGGAGAAAATTCAAGGTCGTGACAAAAATGCTGAAAAGGCCTCATACATTAAGACAGAAAAACATTCAATAAATGTCTCCCAAAATAAGCGTTGAAATACAAAAAAACTAGAGACATTACGCTTACAAGTTTAAACTATACTCTGTATATATGTATTTCGTGAGAATTGCCAAAAGAAGATATGCTGATGTTTATAATACTCAATCATTATTATTTAGCGTTTAATATCAAGCTAAATCTTTTAATCGGTTGAGTATATAATTATTGAAACATAAACTATACCAAACTATTTCTTGTAATGTGATAATTTAAATATAAATCCTAACTTGAAAACAAACGTACACTGGGCTTGATGATAAAATATCTTGAGCAAAACCGTTCCGTTCATATCTATAAATATCAAAGCGCATATTCGAACATGATATCTCAGATTCAGATGTGAAATGTTGCAGCTAAACATGAATATTTTATTGCAAAATTCAGTTCTGGTAGGCAGTAATCTCTCCCTCAAAATCGCTGAAAATATATGTTCGTTCATTTACCAGTTTGGCATATGCGTAAATTGTTATTTCACAACCATTGTTCAACCACGTTATATATATCATCTGCCAAGTGTTCTTGCCATGTTCTTCTAGATGAGGTTCCGTTATTTGCAATATTTTTTTTGAATCTTTGTTACCTGAATTTAGATTTTAGTGAATAATGTCTTCAATGGAAAAGACTTTAACTCAATAGAATAGCATCTGTTTCAAACGTAAATAATACATACTTAATGCGAATGTTTGCATCACATATAAAGCGACTTAAGTGCTACGAAAATGACGAAATAAATGAGATTGACTGTTTCCTATTGAGACAAAACTTATATGGTTGAAAATACACCAGTGTCTTTGATTTATGTTTCCTACAAAATGTCTACAATGTGAATTTCATGCGCCGATATTAGATCTATCCCATGAAAATTCAAGCGAGAAGGTGTAGTTTTCATTTTCCTTGAGCAACGCCCTTTGCAAGCAGTGGACCGCCGTCATGTAGTAAAAGTGCAGGCCAAACGACAAAGGCAATATGTTTTCCTTTGGACGTGAATTCTCTGTATGTATCTTTCGGAAACGCCTGTTTTTTTGCAGTTTTTAGATCTAAACATACTGGTGGCGTTTGAATTTGCATAAGCCAAGATAGTTTGACGCATTCTTCAATGTAAGTTTTACACGGCATCATCATCTTTCCATATTTGTTCAGCATCTCATCATTTTCTGTAAAGGCCTAAAAGAAATAAATTAAAAACTACTTAGAGTAAATAATCATGACAAACAATCGCTAATTCAGACCATCTGAAGTATTCATGTATATGTTTGCGTTTTCCAGTATGAAATAGAAAGCAGATACTCAAACAAAACAAAATTTGGGACCAAGAAAACATGTCGGATATAATAGATATTTGTTTTACTGAGATTTTCCCAAATTTAAAGAAAATGTGTTTTTCTAAGCGATTATGTACGATACAAAGTGAAAATCGCGAGCGAAAATCAGTGTCAGTGTCTGTAAGAGTGGAAAAAATTAAGAAAGCTTTCAGCTTTGTTATTTTGTTGTTTTTAATTTTGTTTTATAAATACAAATATTTGGCTGAACAGCATACGTTCCTTCTGAGGATAACATCCTGCAAAAGTCGTGCTACATTGATACACAATTCTCGTCACAAGAAACATTTGAAGAATTACCTTTCCAAAAATGTTGCCTTAAGTCCATTAAATTTCTGAATAATAATAATACATGATGCATAAATACTCCATAATAATCATAACGTTTACAGTTTAAGAGCCCACTGATATGTCTAAAGAGATACATAATTCATGTGCACCAATGGTAAAATGTAATAAGATCCGTGGTTCATTACAGATATAACAATCCACTAGTGGACTGATATGTGCCCGTTGTCCCAAACACTAGCACCATGCATCTTTCTAGCAAAACTTCAAACATTCGGTAAGAATGCAGTTATATCCGATTGTAACTTTCACTGGATCATCCGGCGATGGAAGACATGCACAAACTTGTTCATGAATACGACAGAAACAGCGACCACGAGTAATTTCTTGAAGTTGATCTGGAGTATCCCAACGTGCTTCACGACACCAGGATCCATTATCCACTGGCCATCGAAGTGCTCTTGGCTGCCAGAACATTGTTATGCTTTATCCCCGTATCATTGTGGAGTTGTGGTCGAGTCCAAACCAAGTTACATAATACGCCAACATAAGCATGGTAGTAAAGATTCATTAGATAAGTTTGACACCTACGATTCATGTGATGGGTTTCGAAACATGTTTGTGCCGATCACATGGGACCCAATACTGTCCTCCCTATAAATTGACTAAAGCCTATGGCTCTATATTCAGAAAATTAGCACGCTAGTCTGAACGCAAGCATCTGACACAAACGTGTCTAAGAAAGCAATGCAACAATCGCAATACACATATACACTGACGAAATCAGCCAGGGATGCTAAAGTAGGGACTGCTGACCTACGTTGCAAAATGTGCGTAATTAGCTAAAACTTTTCCACTGATTAACTCAAGAACAGAAATTACAATTAATACCTCAGAAACTGCGGAACAAGGGAAGAAAGGGACAGAAGCCACATCAATGATGAGAAGCAGAACCAGAACATGGCCAGATAAGACGTACACTAATACAATTAGCAGAATTGCAAATACAGATAATGTACAATAGGATGTCAGAGAGACACTTGCGCGTGTTCCACAGCAACAGCCACCCGGTTACACATCAATGTTAAAATTACAGGTCAAAACATTTAGTTTAAAACCACTGCATGTGATCCTTAAATATCAAATATGAATTGTTTCTAAAGTACCGGATACTAAAGAATAAAATAACATGTTGTAGTCTCAACTACCAATGGACACGAAACCGAATTGCCATTACATTTATTAATATGAGTATATAAGGAGTGTATTGGACAACTAAATGTTCCATGACCAGCAAATGGTTATAATGAACGTCTGTGGATGAACAACAGATACATGATCTCGTGGATCATTATACGCAATAACTGGACCAGTCTTCATTCGAAACATCGTAAAACAAGTTATTAATGGGAGAGCATCAATTTGTGAAGTGTTGCTTACCAATCATATCATGGACCTGGGACATTTCGCTTCAATGACGTATATTACGTCACCTACGATAACTTCAGATGCAATTCCCTCATGACTATCGTACTAAATACAACCTTGGGTGTCACATCCATGATTACAATCTTGTCAACAAAATCAGAATTTCCCTACACAGATCTCCGCGATGGAATCCAGCATACTCAAGTTTATACTAGTATAATTGTGTGTTTATTACACTTTTCCTAATACTACATAATGACCGTTCGGGTATTCCTGCAAAACATTAATTAGTGCTTCGGGAAGATGACATTCAGGTAAATACATGGCACAATATTGAACGTCCCACAGACACAAACGAAATGGAATTGATCAATGATGATATTCGACAGAGCATTTCATTGATGCCCAAAAATGACTAAATTTCTCTTACATAAAAATAATCTCACACATATTTCTGTGCTCTCGTTTATATCTGCGCCGTACGCGGATAATATCTCATGGTCATCGATAAGAATAATTCTCGGTTGGCCTGAATATGTTACGAGATTTGTCTAAACCACCATTTTGCATGTAAAACCTAGAGGGTCTTGGTACCATCTCCAGCCAGACATTGTCACGATTGCATCTGGGCTTCAAATCAGCATGACCTGTGGTTTATTAGCGGCAGTAACGAAAACTCGAACTCCCCAAGCGTACGGTCACATGGTTACATAGTGTTTGGGTTTCGGAAACTGTTATCCACCGTTGATGCATCTCGTTTTTCCAGTTTAGACCAGGACTGGCACATATTAGCTCTTTGTATTAAGACCTTTACAGTGCAACTGTACATTAGAGATCGATCTCATATTGAATAAAATGATAATCTTGCACAAACGTGTAATACCTGTGTGTGTTATAAATCAGAGAGATCCCGTTCACAGGCCATATTACGATAATGGTATTGACGATAATATCCACAGAAAATTTAAAAAAATGCTAAATGTTTTGCAGACTGTTCTTTGCTCCTTGTACCGATCGATGAACAAGATGCAATGCGATATCCTGATAGCACTAACAACATTGCAGAGAAACGGTTAAAACATTTGAGATTGCGAGTTGTTTAATTGATTATCTGACTACTAAAACAATAATTGATTTGAATACTAATGGTATAACCTAATGATAGTACACTACTATCAACAGCAAAACTGCCTGCGACAGTCAGCAAAATTATCAATAACACTACTCAACAACATCTGACTGAATCGATGATTTTAAATGCTGTAATGGGAAATGGATTACAGTTGTTTATTGGAGCTAAAAGCAAGTCGCGAAACTAGCAAAATAGCTTGAGACGAAATCGATACTGTATAAACAACTGAAGTAGTTTCGAAACTGGCATCCGACGCGCCTTTGAAGATAGATCGAACTACCATTATAAGTATTATTCGTACCTAGGTAAGGATCCTATTAAAACTGGCCGAATAGAATTACAAGCGGATTATTATTTCGGTATAGTATGTACATCCAAACAATGTATCGAAATTTAAAACTTTTGCCGATTAAAAGAGTTAGGACATTATTATGCACGAAAATCGTGCTACAACAAGAGAATGTGTGGATGTAAATATTGCAGAAAGTTTAGCCGAAGGAGGGAACATTCATACTTATCATTTTTAGCAAATGGTTTAGTTTACATGAATTCGGGAGAAAACCTAAACTGACATTTTAAAGGTAATTGTTCATCTTAAGCCCAAATAGAGGCTAAGTGGGTAGTTCTACGACTATATGATCTTAAACTAAGTAAAAACAGAGCGAAAGCCAACACAAATAATTTACTACCCTAGAATACAAAATGAAATTATAAAGAAATTAAAGCGAGGCAAAATAACATCTCAAAATATTCTAAAACGTTCCATTACTAGTCCTAATGACTAACGTTATAATTACATTCCGGTCATGTTCGAAATAAGGTCCAAAACTAGCTGCATTGATCTGACTGTTATGACCTGTGACATGGTGATGTTACAAATGTCTTTTCATGGATCAAAGTAATATAATCCAATATCTCCTTGTCTGAATTTACTATAATTATCAGTTAATATCTCTATCCAAAAAATATTAGTTATGAACACTTTGCATTTCCAATGACTACATAATGTGAATAAATCATTCTCTCCCAACGCAAATACTGAACACAACAATACCAATGATCCTGATTATAGCACGAGTGAAAAATTTATAGATAACAAGATTATAAAGCCATCTACTCAACATAGATCACAATTAGCAGTTTTCTGGAAATTTTATCACCTAATGGAATTTTCCATTCTAGAACATTCTGGGTTCACAACAAGATAAAATATATTGATAAAATTAGAATATATAATCTGGTAAACATCAGGTAGACTAAGTATTTCATGTGAACATTCCAATAACCATCACCTAATGCGTACTAAATATATTTATTGTTCTTGATGATCCTAAATAGTTTAACCTACTTCTCTAGGAAATATTAATTAAATAGTATTTGTTGAGAAAATATAAACATCATCAGGATGTCTAGACACGAACACAGTGAACTTAGTTTTGGACAAGACCAAGTACAAAAATACAGTTAAACATAAAACACAAAGATGACAAATATAATAACAAACAATATAAATTATATATAATACATAACAGTAGAACGCTGATGTTGATAAATAAAGTCAGGAGTATCTTGTCTATTTTAAACCAATTGCATGTATCGAAAGACCGGAGATTGGTGCTGCAGAACATTCAATGGCATAACCAGTATGGTTTTTAATGAGTGTAATGCCAGGCCAAAAAAAAATCAAAATGACTGGAATGCAAGATTTCGCCTAAAGAAACCTTGGCAACCATATGACATGTTGATGTATATGTTAGATGTCATCTAAGTGTAAATATGATGTCGTACACATTTACCATTATATTCTGTATAATCGAATATCTCAAATATGCACTAAATAAAACATATATTGCCTTATTTCATTTCTACGTGCAACAATAGCTAGGATGCTTAATTATAAAAACAATGGATTTCCGACAATATGTTTCAGGATATTACGACACTAATTAAGCACCGTATATTTTTCATTTATTTATCCGCATGTTTGATAAAATCCATTGCATAACTTTTAACTTGAGATGTTTCATTATTATTTATTTTTGCTAGGTATTAGTTCTGACATAAACTATCAAAATATCAGCACGGACTATTGTTCATTTTCTGAATATAGTTCTTTTTTTTAAAGATTTAACTAGAATTTTCAGTGCAAGTGACCTTTCGAGAACTTGCATAATCTCTTTGTAAATAAAATGTTTTAATTCTTCACAAATGTTCAAAAATATTAGAGAATAAATACTAATGACTTCATAAGGACTTTTGTGATGCAATAATAGATGAATGGGTCAATTAGTATGATGATATCACCTAATATGCACTACAGACAATGAAATTCTCCCTTCAAACATATACAAAATTTCTCGAATTTGCGAAACTAAATTGTACGGAAGTTATGGAAATACAATATAAATAATACATCATACAACATAAGATCTGAACCATTTTTCTGATAAATATTAAATGTATTAATCATAGGCAGAATCTGTCTTTAGCTATTTAAGCTTCATGGTACGGTAATATATATGGTCGTAAACTCTGCCATTGTATGCTATATAAAGTTCAGTCAACTTTCAATCCGTATTAATAAAAAATAAAGTTTTATATTAAACATTTATGACGAGTGAGTGATAATATAATGAACATGTATTTCTAGAGGCATGCCATAATCAGACAGTTGCATAAACGGTTAATGAATATTCTCAAGCTAGGATTCGTATGTACTATAATTCAAAAAATGTAGTATAATGTGTTCTAATATATTGGCTTTTCTAGTGACTGAGGATATTTTTGATCGCATCGTTAAACTCTCTTTTAAGTACTGATCTCCAGATACAACTTAGGACCTTCAACCTATTCTGTTTGCATGAAGGAAGTTATACTGTGAGGGAATCGATATTTAACATTTACCAAAATTTTGTTTTTAAAACAAGATAAACAAACAACATACCTTAGCCATGTTTATGCTTGTCATATTGCTGGATATTTTTGCTGCATCATTCACAAGCTTGGAGAATATTTCATTCACTTTTTCAGTTTGACTCACCTGAAATAAATATATAAAAAAACGTTCGACACATCTAACATAAATGTACCTATTCAACAAGACTCCCTCCATATAAATATAGACATGAAACCGCAAATTAAACCTTTCATGGGTTCCACTATCAATCTTGTATAATACCAGAAATCATTATTAATATTTGAATATTAACAACAAACGGATTTTTAATGGTGACGTGGGTATTATTTATGATGTATTTAAGAAAGACGAGAACTTTAACCTGGCACAACGATTTCCTTCAATAAGGTATTTGAACCATTTTACCTTGAGGGTGAGGATATATATATATATATATATATATATATATATATATATATATATATATATATATATATATATATATATATATATATAATTTCATTTAACCAGTTGTTACATAATATTTATTTAAAAAATGAGCATATTTTAATCAATTTTATATTTCCTATTATCATGAAACAACTGTACAAATGTCTGAGACCGCTCCGGTAACCTAGTGGTTAGGTGGTTAGGGCATCTGCCTCGGATGCGAGAGGTCGCGGATTCGGACCCTGGCACAGCCATGCCAATACATATAAAAATACTACTAACGGCTGCCTCGCTATGCGCTCAGCATTAAGAGGTTAGTGTTAGGACTGGTCGGCCTGCTATCAGAATAATGTGAATGTGTGGGACATCATGATACATGTCTGCTGCTTGATGCCGTAGTGCTACACATCACTAGAAACTAATACACTGCAGACATCGTATCGGCATGACTGAAAAATTGTTAAAGCTACTTTAAAAATCCAGATCACACACACACTCAAATGTCTGGTGTTTTTTATTTTCCTTTATTCTTAGTTTTCATGTCGTTGTTTCTGCTACTATTTCCATGTCTAGCTCCCTTAATTGATAATTTTGTAGTTTATATTTGTTCTGCATAACAGCAACTAAGCTTGTAAAATTTGTCGTTAGACCACTTTGTATATATAATTGCAATCAAACTATTAAATATTGCTCAAATCAAATCAAATGAACACGTCTAACAAATTCTTGTGATATAACTACTGATCGAAAAAATGGCGGTTCTTACCTGAATCGATTCCACATTAGCATCAGGATGAAGTATAATAACTTCAATATTCTTTTTCTGTCTCATTCTTACACTTGCACAGAAACGATAGCCATCCTATTCAAGAAACACAGTTTTAACTATTTAAATAATGATTACAGTTGAACTGAAATTATATGAAAATGAAAACAACTTGTTAGAAAATAGCATAATGCTAGATTTACTATCACATTTTAGTGATCTTGCTTACATAGTCTTGCAAACGGAGGGCTTGTCATACGACATGATACACCTTGCAAAGATATCTAAGTGTAAATTATATCGTCTCCAGAATCATCCGAACGAATTATAAAGGTTACTGGAAGACATGATACAAATTGAGATTTTGAGACAGAACAGCAAATATATGAATCATCTGGAATAGTTCGAATTTTATGAAGTTATAAAAATTAGTTTCTGAAAGAGAATAAGAAACGTTTGTCTATTGTCATGTTCAGTGAATACATCCTCATTGAATGTAGTGTAGGCTTTTCATCGGCTTCGTATTTACGTGCTAAACTTTTTATCTTAAGACTGTTTAGACAATGTGAAGCTCATTCATTCTCAGGTGATGTTAAAATAAATAGATTATTAAATCCATGTTTTTTATCTTCCATACTTACAACGAGAATGTTATACAAATGACCGGTTAGATCCTCCTCAGAGGCGCCTTCTTTAAGTTTGGAAAGAGTTGAAAAAGCATCTGTCCACTGATTGTCATAAATTTCGGAGTATTTTTCTGCCAGTTTCGTGGGTCTGTTGGGGTCACTAAGATCAGTTATGGATGGATTTTCGTGTGTTAACTTGGCTCCAGCAATTTCACTCAGTCTAAGAAAGAGAAGGCATATCTGGGTGAGGATAATGGTTGTCAGTATCAGTTCAAATATGACAGAGTTTTATATTAATGAGAACAACTCATACGATAATCAGTGATAAGCAGTTATTTGTATTATGTACAGGTGATTTTAATTTCGTTAATTTGATTTCATTGAACATATACGTTTTACAATTGTATTATTATATAACTATCACAAGATGTTGAACTTATTCGATTGCTAAAATGCTTGTAAATAATATTTGCACAAGACACCATGAGTCTTGAAAAGGGTCGAGACACTAGTAAGTACAATTATAAGGGTAAATCAACAATACTAATGTTATATGTTTCTTCATGATATCTGCTTCTTTAATTTAAAATTGCAAATAAAAGTTTATTCATGCACGTTTGTATTCAGGAGATTTTTTGACTTCCACTATATTTGCAGAAATAATTTTATTTTCAATAAATCTTTTTCCATAGTCTCGATGTTATCTAGTAGGTAATGTCGGGCATTTTATTTCTCAAAGTTGAACATACAATATAAAACGGATAACTTCGATTTTGAAATATTACGATTGATCATATTATGTGAATTGTACTCGAAGAAAAATGGCATTTAACAGATGTTGATGATAGTTCATCATGGTAAAGGAAGCAAATGATACGCGGTAAATACACGGTAATGTACTCAGTGACAATACCCCCAAGGTGACTTACTTAGCATATTGCATACTAGCACTGTCAATAAAAAAGTTCAGAAAATCTCATAGTTAGCTTAAGTTAATTTTTACTTAAGATTAACAAATTGCACTCATTTTGAAATATAGTACATACGTCACAAAGATATGTCGAAGAGTATTATAGGTAACAAGTCACCTGCTTTATATTTTATATAATACTTTACACATCAGGATCACAAGTTTCGCCATTACATTGTTGACATACAATCACAATGAATATATGTATACCACCATTTTCATAATAAGGAACAAAATAATGATCAACACCTCACTCAAAAATGATGCGCAAAATTTCCCACATAGTCGTCAGTAGGACGGCTGTCTAATAGCAAACACCATTAACAGTATGCTTTTTCTTCCATTTTTATGCTGCACATAAAACATTACTTCATTAAGAATCCTTTTAGGATGTTGCTTACCACGTACAAATAATACTACGAGGGACAAACCCTTAATAGGATGATGCATATGTATGTATTTAATGCCAATTTACTTCCAATTACGGTAGAGAAAATGCTAGTATAATAAGCCAACGGTTAAACCAAATAAGTAAAAATTTTATCACATGACGTCAGACTATGAAATTAAGTATCCAATGGATGTATGAAATCGATCAGAGTTGCCCGTCAGTTTTAAATACAATGATTATTTATTTATTGCTATAAAAGTTCGTGTACATTGACAAAACTACACAGGTTTTTTTTATGGATAACTATATTATGTGCGTTAAGTTTTATTATTATGGATTGCAAGATCATCTTTAAACACATTACATTGCTTTAGGTATTGGGTATCTATTTTGGGATGAGGTAATTTATTATGTATATAAATGATTTTGAGACTACTTGACCTTGGAAGGGGTAGAAGAAATCTTGTTCACGAATTTAGCTTGAATTAACTACACGTCAAAGGAGTATCAGATGACTTAATATTATTTGTTAAGTTGTTAAAGAAGCCGACATTGTTAACAGTTAGAATGACTCTCATTTCGGTTATGAAACTGAGTCTTACTTTTTCATATAAGGTATGTTTACAAAAACAATAGTTATTCCTATCTTAAGCATTTATCTTAGTGTTGACATTTTATTGGGTTCAGTTAAGAGGATTTCATTTATTGAGTTCAATTATCCATTTATAAATTGATTATACACATTTATATTGTGTAGCTATATAGAAATTACTATGAATTCATTTAATGTATTTTGAATTATGCAATTGTGATACACCATAACTGTTAGCACATCAAACTATTCCAGTCTCTAGAAACATGAAATTGAACTTCATTCAGAACATCAATAAAACTCATTTAGAATGCACGATACTTTTAGATTTGTGAACATTTGGGACTGTTAAGGTTTTCATTCACATTATTTTTTAAAATTTCACTTTCTATTCTAAATATATTAGGGAACAGTTGCTAGGGACAGCTAGACATTATTATCTTTAAGAAGCGATGGTTTCATTAACCAAGCAGGAGATAAGAATATTTTTAGTTCATTACATTGTGGAAACGAGTGTTCTCGATAAAAGTGTTATTGGTTTGATTTATTACGTCTGTGTCAGGTTTGGACACACAATTACGAAAATTACTGTTAAACAACCAGAAAGATGATTTAACAGAAACCTTGTGAGGCCTAGATATATACTGTGCAGGTGGCATTTGTACATTTGCATGGTGATTTATTCACTGCCTTTGAATTTATAAACACTTTTTGATGGGACATATAAATATATATTACACAGGCAAGTAGATTATACGTCACATGGAATTTAGGTTTTGGACTAGTAAGTGACTCCTTTTTATACTCATAATTAGTGAATACAAACTCTCTACTTCAAGCAAATATCAGGGCATTTTCACAAACAGGACATACTTTCAATTTTATACAGAAAGATTATAAATTTACTGCAGTTTTAAAGATTCTGTCTTTATGTTTTCATAAACAAATACTGATGCATTGAATTGAAGGTGGAAAACAAGGTATATAAAACCCAAATATTCAGGCTATATATAAATTGCGTGAATGATTTATAATAATTATGTGGATACTTTCAAACAATAAGCAATTCTAAGTAATATTGTTCTTTTTGTCTACTTGAATTTAATAAATAACCAGTCGTACAATTCCCTGTTTATGCCACAGTAATGTATGGTCTCAAAAGCATTGCAGCTTGATGTTATTATTCATACCTTGAGACATTATTCAAAACATTTGCTGCTGTCTAAAATAAGTCTACCTTTATGTTACCAATGTTCTCCAGTTTTATGCTCAGATTTAGGAAAAGAATTTGATTACTACAAAATATTAATGGACAAAATGAACGTTACTCTACTTAAACATGCCACTCAAAAATAATTGTAAAAGAAACATGTTATGCAGACCATATTTTGGAAATCAATGAGCTCAGATGAGATTTAGGTGCTTTGGTGTTCTGTAGATAATTTACATTGTAGAATGTCTTCTCTGTGACATCAGCTGCAGCTGGGATCTAGACCAACGGGAGTAAGGTTTACACGCTTTTATTCTAAGATTTCTTATATATTTATGTTTAAGTTCTTTGCGTCCGGATTTCAACACTTTGTGTGAATTTAGCAAATTCATATAAATATCAGTCACAGTAGCTATAGTTACTGTTTCTTAACGGTCAGTCGATAGCTGTGTACAAGAGTATATAATTTTTGTATTACAAAGAATTATAAAAAAAATACCAGACAAAACAGATAGTGCTATCCCTGGATTATGTAGTAGAATATTGATAATAGTGCGCAGAATTTATAGTTATATCATACAGGTTAGAGAAATTAAATTCGTACTCTACGGAGTTTCGGTATATATTTATAATTCTTTGTAATACAAAAATCCTATATACCTTGATTTCTTTCATAGGAATCTGGAGCGACTTGGTATATATATATGAGAATTATTTACTAGGTCGTCATGCAAGTGTGTCTGCTACGCACGAGCTCATATAACACCGATTCAGTACCATTATGTATTGATGATGCGTGCTTAGTCGTGACGGTATATGGGTTGGTGCTTGCATGCAAGGCGATGGGTGCCATTTACTCGCGGACCTGGGTTCGAAACTCCGTAGAGTAAGAATTTAATTTCTCTAACCTGTATGATAGCATCGGTTGTATTAAACTATAAATTATGCTTACTGTTATCAATATTTACAACATAATGCAGGTATAGAACTGTCTTTTGTTCTTGGTATATATATATATATATATATATATATATATATATATATATATATATATATATATATATATATATATATATATATATATTTGTGTATCGGTATGTATTTGTCGAAACACTATTAATATTCTAATTCATACTGTTTCAGATATCTTAGTACTGGCAGCATTCTACCTTGTTCGTAAATTATTAATTTCTTTCGTCAGTTCACTGTACTCCATGCTTAAGCGTTGCAATTTTTTCAGTCTTTCCTCAGATTGTTTGTTTCCTTTTTCGGTATCTTGTTGCAAGCTGAAATAAAATAGTGCATTTGCTTTATAAAGAAACCTTAAAGAACATCTCAAGCATTGCCATCTACTGCTTCTTGTATACTTCTGTGGTGTGAGAGTCTTGAAGTTTGATTGCAAAGCTTTCGAATTGTCATGTTACTTATATTATTATTATCAAATGGCAAATACAATTCTTCATCATTAAGAAAAGCAAAGCTTATTTTAATCTCTATATCAAAAATAAGTCAAAGGAAGAGGTTAGCCTGATGCGTTTTGTAAACTGCAAAGCATCAATAATCACTTGTAATTATTCCACACAGTCAACGTAAAACCGTGAACATTAATGGCGAGAAGGTACATGTCAGTTCTACCATGCATTCAGTTCTTAAACTCATTTTTCCACATTAAATAATCTAGATCAATCGACTAATAGAGTATTAGAAAAGACAATTTTTATGTTTTCTACACGACTCTGGTAAATATCATCGAGTATCATCAGCTGTCCTCTCGAGACAAGCTGATCTTCAACAGAAGTCCAGTGCATGTTGTCTTCTCTTGACTTGTCAATGTTACAATAAATCAGTTCCTGGCTTCTACATAACATGTTAATATATTCTATATTAAACAAATAGAAAGATCCTTCAATGTAGTGCTGTGTTGAAAAAGTGCTGGTATCACATCATATAAATTTTATATCGTATGGCCAGTTGAATGCGGACAATATGCTAACAGAACCCAATCAAGCCATAAGTCTTCAAAGTGGCTTTTACGAATCGAAATCAATATAATTTAATACGTGGGTATGCCATCAATGAGAAGGCAATTTCAAAATAAAAAGTTTCTCTTTTCACATTATTTGCAAAATATTTACTCTTAACCACCAGATTGTAAGCTAGTTTTTATCACCTTCTACAACTTCGGTATACATACAGTCTGGTTCTAATCGTCTGCATATATAATGTCGAAAAATATGAAAACGAAAATAATGTGCTTTCGAAGATCGGAATCAAATAAAGTTTCATGTCATTATGTTGAGACCGACTATCCTTTATATCCACTGCCTATTCGGTAAGTGTGCGCTTCGTTGATGGCTAATTATTAAATATATAAAGTCATTTTTTTAATGTCGCACTACTGTTTCCAAGAACAGAATGAAACATGCAACTTGCTACAGGCATGATTAGTACTGAAGTTGAGCTTGATCACAATATAAAATATGTTGAACAGTTACAAGGACCGACATTCGAATTCGTGTAGTAGACAACGAGATAATGTTCAGACCAAAAGCACTCTGAATGCATAAATAAGCAACGATATTTTTAAGGCTCAAAACACAAGAATAGATCAGAATTAATAACTGCAGACCACTCGGTTCCATTTATAAAATGTATTGCAACTTCACATCTTTACCTCCCAATGCAAGTATATGTTGGATAGTTCCATAGTTATTTTAGAAGTCGTTCTCGGGCTTAACGCCATTTTCACCACACGATAGGCTATACATATCGCCAGTATTAATGGTGGAGGAAGAAACTGGGAAATCACCGGAAAGAGCTACAAACTCACAAGAAGCTGCTGGCAAGCTTCCTTACATATCCACATTCGCTGAATCCTAGACTCGAACTGACGCAGACAGGAGTGAGATGGCAGTGATCCGTAACGGAGAGCCCCCATAGTTATTTTAGAAAGGTCTCCTTTCTCCACAAATGAAAATACTATTTGTATGAAATGCAAGTGCTTAAATTAAAATAATTACTTTAAGAACGTGTATTGGTGTACTGGACAAAGTTAGTCATACATAGATCATAACAGATACAACACAAAGGAAATGGTTCAAAATTGCATGGCTACGATGTTTTTTATTAGAATGAGCCCATTTTATCATGGGTATTAAAACAAAGTACAATTACGGGCGGAATTCATCAGAGAGACTACTTTAAGAATTGAAGCTCAGACTTTAACTCATTTTTTCTATGGACTTACTAGCGATGCTAGATTTGAACATTAATCATCTAGTTGTCCCATAATAGACTTATGCAATTAGTAATATAAACTGAAGGGAATAAACGTGGGTCACATTTTCCCATAATTACCCATGAGAGATCTATCTATCCTGTATTATTTTGCTGTAATGATATTTATATGTTATAAACCATCAGAAAATGTTGTCATCCATCTACCTACTGATGAATGTGTAAAGAAAATGCGTTTTCATTTACTTTATGACAGCATCTTTTATTGACGTATTTAAAACATTTAATATTTACCTCAGTTATGATGAGAATGATGATAACCTATTTCGTGAGGATTTTTGTCCCTATAATACTAAAATTGTAATGTTCATTGTATAGCTGTGAGACTCCAAAACATGGCCATAATATGAAGAAGATTGCATCTGTTGTTGGAATTTTCGATTTACACCTAAACTCCAAATTAATTTCAGCCACTAACATCTATTGATTTAGCAAGCTCTTTGTATAAACTATTGGTTTACAGTTCTGGTCCTGTGTGCATTTTCTACAAAAGTAATAAGTAATAAATATATGTATAATGGCACTGATGGCAAACATTGAAGTAGAAGAATATACTTCCTGGTGGCATTATTAATTTCGAATCGTATATCATATTCCAAAGATTTTATATAGTTATGAATAACGTGATATAATAGCAAATTCATTATCTTTTTCAGTGTCACACGAGCCAAAAACAGCCACGCAAATATTATGGCAAATGTGTAGGGGTGTTGGTGTATATCCTAGCTTACAAAGCATACCAAGCTTTAGTATTAAATACATCTTACCCTAAATTCTTCCTCTCGCTAATCTTTATATCCGATACATATAGATCTATTGTCGCCTGGAGATTTTTCAGTTCATCCTCTACATGGTTTTTCTCTATTATCAATCTGAAATTAACACAGTATAAGTGGAATAATAAGACAAGGTAACACGTATATGCATAAATTTAGATGATAATTTGGATTACTGCCTGATGATAATATATCGAACCATAGTAACTTAAATATTCCGTCTAATACGACTATAACAATTATTATTATTATTTATTCACGTATAGAATATAGATGGAATTTATTACTACATGTATACTTTCATATACATTGCTAATTTCAACATCAGTTTATATTCATCTTGGAGGAAAGCCTGTGTTACAGAGTAAACACTGAAATACACACAAAAATGAAGCGGTTTGGGTTAAGCTAGCAACAAATGCGCAGCAATATATAAAAGGCAAAACAACTTGTGCAAAAGAATAATACAACAAAGTATGCTTTCATTCAAACTATTTCTATTCACTAATCAATAATTGTAAGTTGAGTGGTATTTTCCTGATGATTATATGTTTTCTTTGTTCTACTTATTCCTTTGAATAGAAGAGTCTTGAATAAACGTATTCAGGAAGCTTGAACTTGATTAAATGTTCTTTCTCTCTCTCTTACACACATACATCAAAAATGTAATTACCTCCCATTTACTCTCTTAAGTGGCTGATAATAGCTATCGTCACTATTACTAATCACTGTTATTATTAGTAATTATGCGCAGGTATTCAAGACTAGGGGGGGGTATGCGAGATCTAGGTCGGATGTCCCGCTCACTAAAGGAACGTGAATTATCCCCATAGCTTGTCCCTTGCAACTGTTATGATCGCTGCGGAATCACTATCTGACTTTGCTGGGCCTCTCCTGTGCTATTGTATCCACAGGAGCACCTTTATGCTGTTACCCTTGTTTCAGCAGAGCCTTCTGTGTGGTGCGACCGAGTGACTGGCGTTATAAGTGGGTGGGCAGACTGAGATCGTTAACCTTAGCAGGCAGCCAGTCGAAGAGTAGGAAAACTCATACTTCAAACCGGGCAGATGTAGCTCGTTAGCCTTATCAGGCAGTTCGTTTAGGTGTTAACTCCAATTCGAGACCTATGAAGTGCCATTGGATGATGGCTCCGCTGCCTTGTGTATATCTTCGGGAGAAGGAAAGGCTAAGCGAGTAAACCCAGACAGAAAAACCAGAGTGGAGTGGAGTGGATCCCCTAAGGCGGCTGGGTGCTAAAAAAGACTTCCTTCTTGTAGTACATGCATCCGAACTGGTGCCAAATGTCATGTTCAGCATTTCCTTAATACCCACTAGCAAGGACAAGAAGGGGGATCCTAACATCTGGGCAGCCCAGAATCTCCATACTACACCTCCGGCTTGCACCCTGGAGAAGCCACTCCAGCCTTGTCTCGATGTGTGGAAACAACAAGAAAGCTGACAATATACGGGTTAAAAGTTCCAACAGATCGTCGTAAAAAAGAGGCACCAAAAGTCAGCTTCGACATTGGGAGGGATCATCGCGTCCCACTGCCCGCCTACCGCCCGCCTCAAGACGGGCAGGCCCCGGTCAGTAAGGTGTTGGACTGCCAACGTCTGCCTGCTTCAGTGGGTACCTGGAGCTCAGTGTTGATCAGTATGACAAGCAGACGCTACGTCAGACAACACAAAGTGTCATGGAAACACCACAGGTCTCATCGCTGACACCAGCTTGACATGACCAACGTCTTCTCACGGTGCAGACTGCGACTACGATGATGCCCTCGTGAGCAGCAGGGTGCACCTACAAACACGTACACTACAACACTTCAGACCAAAAGATCGCCGTTGCATCAACACTGCTCAGATGTCTATCCCCTCTAAGAAGGAAGAGTACGTGTCCATGCCAGTGTACGATGCCATCTATAGTACAGTCATGCCAACGTTTGGCAAGAAGGAACGGCCCTGCTAGGACTAGTTCAAAACACACCTTTCAAAGGTGGAACCAGTAACCCGGAACAAACGAGGAGCCTTCATAGCTTACAAAAAATTCCTTAATGAATGGACGCTTGCTGCTCTCGGAAAAGCCAAGACCAAAGCACCAAACAGTGCATCACTTGACAGTGCGTACAGGAAGACTGGGAGCAATTATGTGAAGGAATCCAGCGCAGTGCTGAGTTTGGAAATACCCAGGCATGTACAGTGGCATCAAGAAAGACATAGGCCCTATAGTTTAAGTGGTTGCCCCCTGAACTCTCTGACGAGAGAGACGATCAGAGACCGAGGACAATAGATGGCCAGATGGGTGGATCACTACTCAAATCTGTACCCCCAAGAAACGTCAGTCACCTATGCGGCACTTAACATCATACATTAACTGCCCACTAAGGTGGAGGTCGACACATTGCCCACTTAGAGGAGTTCAGCAAAGCCATCGACTACCTCCAAAGCGACAAAGCACCATGTAGCGATATCATCCCGCCCGAAGCCATTAAACGTGGGAAACCAGCATTACTACATCCGCTGCATGAGCTACTCTGCTTCTGCTGTGAGGAAGGAGCAGTAGCCCAATACAAGCGCGACCACCTTTTGTGACCCTCAACAAAACCAAGAGTGACAACAGTGACTGTAATAATTACAATGAAATCTCGCTCCTGATTAACGTTAACTGCTGGAGGACTGCGTGTACTCGGAATCTCAACGCGGCTTCAGAGCAAGCTGATCAACAACATACATGATCTTCTTCCTCTAACAGCTCCAAGAGAAGAGAAGAGCAAGGTCAGCCATTCTACATGATATTCATCGACCTCATCATGGCCTTCGATATGGTCATCAAGGATGGGATATTTAAAGTTCTTGGCAAGGTCGGCTGCCCCGCACAAAATACTCCATATCATGATAATCTCTTTCCAGTCATGTATGATGGATCGTCCTCAGGTTCCTTACCTATTAACAGCAGTGTGAAGTAGGTCTGTGTGATGGCACCAACCTTATTTCATTTTGGGGAGTCTACTTCTCCCTGCTACTGTCCTACTCCTTCGACATGTTCACTAATAAAGTATATCTGCACACCAGGTCTGACGGGAGGCTGTTCGACCTAGCACGACTGCGCTCGAAGACCAAAGCGAGGTCAGCGCTCATCAAGGATATTCTCTTTGCTGACGACGCGGATCGTATGACCCACACCGTGCATGCATTCGACTTTTTCGCTGAAGCCTGCAAACAAAACGTCAGTGCACAAAATTTCACCACTGCCCCCTTCATCAAAGTCAACGGTGTCACCCAGTCATCAACTTTACTTATCTGGAGTCAACCGTCAGCAACACTCTTTCGATTAATGTTGAGCTGGAGAGAAGGCATGGAAAAACAAACACCGTCAGGGCCCGACTAACAAAAAGGGTGGGGAAAAGCAGCGCGCTGATAGTGTACACCATGACTCAAGTCTATCAGTCCTGTGTTCTCAGCACCCTCTTATATAGAAATAAGAACTGGAGCACCTACAAGAGGCAAGGGTATCGACTCAACTCCTTCCATATACTGTACCTAAAACGCATCCTGAAAATCATCTGACAAGACGACGTTCCACACAGCCAGTCCCTTCAGCGTGCATGTATCCACAGAAAGTACTCCCTGCTGAGTAAACACGGACTTCGATGATTAGGACACGTTCGATGCATGGAGGATGGGATGCTGCCAAAGGACATCCTATAATGACAGCTGGCACATGAAGATTTGGCTTCCCCTCAGTCCGCTTCAAGGATATGTGCACGAGAGACATGGAGGCATGCGGCATTTCACCCGACAGATGGGAGGTGCAGGCAGAGGACGGAGAAACCTGGACACTGATGGTCAGCAATAGCAAAGTAGTCGCTGATGTGAGAAGACAGCTGGCCAAAGAAAAGCGCGAGTGAAGGAAGAGTGCAGCAGTAACCCAAGCAACTCAGACTTCCCAGTACGTCAGCACCAATTGCAATAGGGACTCGCTCTCACTCTCGCACTGGCCAACACAGCCACAACAGATGATTCCAGAGCAACAGAGACAGGTGACACTCCAAGGGCGCTACTCTCATGATCTCACGAGGCTGAGCTACCAAGGATGATGATTCAGTACTAACAACGGAATACTACTAATGGCAACAAAACTTCCAACAGGTTTTCAGATGACTATATGAACAAAAATGGTGGACATTGCAGCTTGGGTAACAATTTTTAATTATCTTCAACGGTAAAATTAATTAAACTCTTTTTCTCTATAGCAGGAAATGTTATTTTATTAGAAGTTGTAGGCCGCAAGCAATATGGTAATTAATACAGACAATACATATAAACCCATTTAAAAGAAGAAATGCAAAATTTGTAAATGCCTAAACTATGAATGCGTAAAATAACACCTTTAATACAAAAATTATGAGACAAAGAAATAGCAATTATAATATTTATATAATGTTGATTATTTGTTTAAATATCACCATTAACTAGATGCTTTTAGTGCAATTCAATATTAAATAAAATATGGGATGTGTTTAACAATGTACCAGATGTATTTGTGATTTATATCGTAGGCAAAAGGCAAAAAATTATAACTCCTCACACAACTTCTATCAACATAATCTCCTTATAAATACATGTTTCGTTTTAAAGGAATATTTTTCACCATTCTACAGATTAGAAATGCAAGATGTCTTCTTATTTCGACCTGATTTGCCTGAGAAGCAATGAATACGTTTTGAAGACTTCACTGATCCAAGCATGCTTAGAACTTTTACAAATATATATTAATTTCGACTAAATTTGGACTCGCATCTAAGTGTCTGAATCCTAAAGCAGTTATGCAGTTATACACGCAAATACGGCAACAAAGTATAATTGAATGTTGATAATTTTTAAATTCTTTACTAAAATCTGGAAAAGCAAAATGCTCTCCATAAACATGCATACTTCAAAAATTTGAACCTTCAAGAACCACAACATTTTAAGAAATAAATTCACGGGAAACATCTGAAGAGCAAGAAGAAAGCTTGATAACGATATCTGGTAATATACCAGAAGTAATTCCTGGCTTATATTGTTTGCGAGATATAGGAAATGCATGATGTAGATATTAAAATTAGGATGACATAATGTTAAAATATACAGTCATTAGAGTTACGCAATTCTCTTTAAGCTATTATTAAAACACACATAATTTTGTCAAACGTATTTCAGTAACATACCAATACGATATCAAGACAATACACCTTTTACTAGTGGCATTAATCCATTGTAAACCTTTATACACTTACATAATCCCGACATCAACATCCAATTATTTCAATATAAGTGTTGAATCTTAGCAAGTCAATATGTGGCACTCTCTTCTTAGTGCGTTATTCCGATTACAATACCTAAAGAAAATTCAAAGTATTGAAACTGCACCATGAAGGTTCAATGAATTTAAATCTGTACCTCTTAATTTTAAATCGTCTAAAAGATCTGTTCAGGCTAAAATGGTTATGTTTGTTGTTGATAATATTAGAACGAATTCATCTCTGAATACCACTATTTGATTGATTCAGATTCTATCAACTGGTTTCCTAAAGCAAATCTTACTTTTGCTTCTCTTTTATTTGATTTAAAATAGCTGATGCTTTCTCAAAATGTGTAGATGATCTCTGATTATGTTGGATTTGTTGTGATACGGTTTTGGATGTTTCCGCTATCGTTGTGCCTTCCTCAGTTCTCACAGGGGGATCACTCAAAATCTTCCTGTCCTCACCTTCAATTGTTGTTTGTGAAAAATTACTTAGTTCATCAAGAAGTCGGGCCGCATATTGAGCTTCACTATATCATGCAAAATAAAGATTTAAAGTCATTATTTTGCTAACTGAACCCTAAGTTATGAACAAATAATAATCTGACCCTTCGAATATATATCAAACCTACATTGTATAATATTGAATTTAAATCGAAATTTATAAAAAGAAACTGCAGTCTCTGTAAAGGAAGTAATTTCAATGTAGCCCCCCCCCCATTAAATCTATAACTACTCATTATAAGCTTTAAAATATGAAGTTGATTTAGTAACTTAAAGAACCTACTTGGTAAAAAATGAAACACATGGCAATTAATATTCTATCGAATTAATATACAAACTTTAGCTCTATTCGGAATATAGTAAAAATCAAGATAAGGTTTTGTTTTGGTTAATGGTTTCAAATAATCCTTATTTGATTTAATATTGGATATTTATATTACTATATAAACAAAGGAACCAAATTAGTGAACTTTAGTTACACAGATCTAAAAACCAATAACCTATAATAGCACTCAAATACGCTTACAGTATATCTATAGAGAGCAAAGAGAGACAACAATGATCGAATGTATATACCAACGGCAGACGAAGATGGTTTTAATACAGATATGAACCACTTCGTATTATTAATTTGTATAATTTATGATTATCGACAATAGTTGTAATTAATAAGCACTTCCAATTTTGAAATTAAAACCCTGGTGTTTTCCTCATATACTGGCAAACATGCTCATCGATAGTGTTGAAGAGATAATCATTTTGGTTATTAAAGTTCTATTTGCAATTTCAATATCGGCGACCCGAAAGAGTAGCTTATGTAGTATCGTCTGAACTTTATAATGGTTTCATTACATCGTTATTACGCATGCAGACAAATATTGTACTAGAAACTTCATATATATATATATATATATATATATATATATATATATATATATATATATATATATATATATATATATATATATATTAGCTTGTTAACCTCTCTGCTGGAAGATAAGGGGTTTGTTCAGATCATGTACTCCATCAATACTTTGCAAGATATTTTTACTTATTCCCAATAAAAAGAGCCCAACAATTGCATCACGCCATTCTCTCATTTTAGGCAAAGAATTATCATTAATTTGATTATAAGAAACATTAATACTCACATATATTTATTCACAACAGCTGAAGCAATCTCATAGTTCTGGTTTAGCTGCACGGAAGATGGGTTTCCTCCAACTAGTTTCTTACTTTGATTGGCATTGGTCCCGTTCCCTTCATGATCTTCGCCTCTTGATGACAGTTGAGGAGGCTCGGTCAGGATATTTCTTACTGGACCATCTTTATCAGTTGTTGCAAAATTTTTCAACTCGATAAGCAGACGAGCTGCATACTCTGCTTCCCTTAAGGAAACAACACAGGCGTGTATACTATTTTATTTTGTTTTCACTTTAACTGCAAATGCTAGGAATTTGTCTCATATCTATGATTTGATCTTAGTATGTTACTCCCTACTGAATCAAATCACTAGCATGTAACCTATCTGATTCATATAGCTGTTATTGTGCGTAGCTATGTTCATATACTCGTACATCCTGAAATATAATGTAAAACGCTGAAGCATACGTTCTCTGATTGATACACTAGATCAATTGAAGGCGATACTTTTGTGTTGACCTGATTTGCGTAAACTGGTAACTTCAGCTTTTCTTGTGAGTAGATTCTCCTGCACTTTGCGCCTGTAAACGATGACCCGGTTAATAGTTTAATGAGAAAAAGAAACAAAAGAAATGAATGAAGTATATAATGGGGATGGATACTTGGTAGTAGTAAATAAAAATGTTATTGTAATTCATGGAATGGGTTTGATTTCTACAGTAGATCAATCATATAGTCTGCAATCTTTTTGATTGCAATAATATCATTATCTGTAGTTGGTCATTGATACAGTCCTACATAGAATGTGGGTTTCAGAATCAGCACTTGGCTTCCCATCCTGTTTTGAAGTAGTAATTATAAAGGATAAGTATGTTGTCACAACGATTAGAATGAGATTGATGTGTTATGTATGTATGCATGTAGAAAAGCGTTAACTTCCACTTGACAAGAGAGTAATCTGGTGTGGACTTACAAACCTTGCTTTCAACCATTATCCATTTATTCCAGGGAAGTATTGCTGATACGGGATGATGGCAAGATTGGGTTTTTATTGGTGCTGATAAATGAAATGGTAACTAGGTGAGTTTTCAACAAAACATATGGCACGATAATTCTTTTGATTTGAATATTAAAAGCCTTATGGTCTCTTTGACGTAATTGGAATACAACTTAAGTATATGTCTTAATCTGACACCTGCAACAACAAAAGTATATGGACTTTAACATGTGTTATTGACATGCTACATGTCTGGTATAATTTCCTCCGTACAAAATAAGGAGATCTATGTAGAAAATGACCATATATGTTTCATATTTATCATTAATTGTATGCGTGTTTTGCTACTTTAACAAATTAAAACTCTTTAACCTTTTGGCTTTTTATATAATTTATTCTGTATAGTTACTTTCGTACGGGTATGCATTCGTACAAATAATGTGTTATTAAGACATACAACATTGTATTTTTACGAGATTATAATTATGTTTTCCTTTCATTATGTAGATCTATAACTACTGAATTTATGCATATACGATGAATTTCAACTTCCACTTACTTAACTCGGGCACTTTAAACATGTACATTCGACATTGCTTCATATGTTTGTTTTAGAGCGAGACAAAGAGACGAGAGCGTTTTACTAAGTGGGGAAATGGAATGAAAAATCGTAATGTGGAAACATGGTGATATACGCTTTGTTTTCACGATTTGAATTTGAGTGGATTTCGATAAGAGTGTTTCCATTGATTTGCCTACTGACCTAGTTTGTGCTTGCCTTAACCGTGGTAGTAAAGATAAATATAAAGAGAGACAGACATGCAGCAATTGATGAACTCGTTGTTTTAAAGAGTCTTGATATATGTCAAGTTAATCAAGTTTTGATTATAACCTAATATACAATATATGATAATGAAATACGGCTTACCTTTTGGCATGAGTAAATTAAAAGTAATATGGTCATATTTAATTTCAGAATTTGTTTGCGTATATAACCAAGTTGTATCTTCCACTTGCCTAGCTTGTGCTGTTATAACTTATGACGCTATAGATATGTACAATTCAATACGATTCGAACAGAATACTTTTACGATATTCTAAACATTTCGAGGAATTTTAAATTTGCCTCCGCAGTAACTACATTTAGTCTTCATCCCATCATCTACAATGAACAAACTTTCCACGCTTTGAGAAAGGAAGAGCTCAATTGATAAAAGAGCACAACAGTGTGACCAAAAAGCTCAAAAATTGTTTCCTCATTAGATCATGGCTTTAATACAAGTTGCCTTTATCACATTTTGCAATGGTTTGGAACGGCCAGAGACCAAACTCACAGCTGTAATCTAAAAAGACAATACATTGAATTTGCATTATATATTGTGACCACACTTTGCAGGAGATTCAAAAATAAGACAATAACGATGCATATCTTCCTGGGATGAGGGACGATGTAAGACAGACAATATGACATAAAGTGGATTTTGCAAGGTCTAATCCATAAAGATTGAGCAGTGTTTGTGAATTAGAGTATCCGTCGGATACATTCCGCATAAGAGAAAACTTTGCTTTTTTTTAACCTTCAAGGATTAAAATAAAATAACTAATGCTGTTGCTCCATAACACCTAAACTAGTTAAATACAGCAATCCGGATTTTTTATTTCCATCCAACTTAAATAATCCGCACCTACTTCTTCGACCCCTCTGATTGCCTCAACTTGAAAACGATAGGGTTGAAATGTTAGAGCGTCAACCAAGCGTAAGCGACCTTTGCTTTGTTTAAATTCAACAATTGTCGATGGTCAATTTCGAGAACGAAATCCCTCCCAAAAAGATAATCATGAAATTTACCAATTCCCGGATAACAGCTAAGCATTCTTTCTCGATCACTGAGTACTTATCTTCCATAGAAAGTATCTTCCTTCTTGCAAAGGCTAAAAGGGATTTTTATCATGTCTTGTTCCTGCAAAAAAACTGCTCCCAACACAGTATCGTAAGCATCGGTTCTTATCATAAAAAAAATTGCTGGTGTCAGGTAGCTTTAAAATAGGTGCATTCGCCAATGTTTCCTTCTATGTATTAAATGCTTTTTCCCGAGATGATCCCACAACATTTGTTTGGTTGCCCCTTCTTTGTTAGATCAAATAAAAGGGTGGCAATGGCAGCAAAACAAGGAATAAATTTACTGTAGAAACCTATCAAGCCTAGAAAAGATCGAACCTGCGATTTTTTATTTGGTTGAGGTGAGGTTTCAAATGCCTGGTTCAGCAGACCATAAGACCCAGACACTCTAAATCTGTATACCAATACTGCATTCAGTAGGTTTCACCATAAGATTGACTTCACGAAACTCCTGAAAGGTTGTCAACACAAATGTTCCTCCCAAGTATCCGTGCTCATAAAAATGTCATAAACGAAGATATCAAGCATACCATGCCCTTTAGTAATATGTGCATCAAGCGACAACATGAGGCGATGGCTCCAACCAATTTGAATGATATAACCTTGAATTGCCACAGCCTTTTCTGTGTAGCAAATGCCGTCAATTGACGGGACTATTTGACAATATGCACCTTCCATTACCCTTTTCATCAATCAAATTTGAAAATATATCGGTGGCCTGATAATTTCGTTAAAAGATTATCCATGCTCGGCATAAGTTCGGCATCAAACACAGTCATTTTGTTTAATTGATGAAATTCAATACAAAAGCAATTAGTACCGTGTTTTTAAACAATGACAACGGGAGATCAATATCGCAAATTAGACTGTTCAATCACTCCCTAGTCTAACATTGTTTTAACCGCTTCATCCGCTGTCTCTCGCACATTAAATGGAAATGGGTAAACCTTACAACTAATTGGATCAGATGAAATAGCTTTATTTTTACCTCTACTACGGTTGTACATCCTGGTCTATCGGTGAAAACATCAGAAAACTTTCCTAGGACCTCTTTGATCTGTTTAACTTGATCTTTGGGTAGCTCTGCACTTACAGTCACCTGATGTGGCCCTTTGCTTTCACTATGCAAGGGACATTCCAGTGGAGCATCTATCTCAGGTTGTCCCATCAACGAGTCATCTTTAATAACCACTTTCCACATTACATTCAATATCCCTTTATAAACACGTCCTCGCGCCTTTCTACAATTTGTATTGGCCTGACAATATACACAGCCACTCCTTCAATAAAAGTGTGACGATCAAGGGCATTTGGCCTTGGGGAACATCGGAATTTTCCCCATTAGATCGTTTTCTGACATACGTCACAAGACCGCCAAAACCAATCAATGTCACTATTTACACCAGGCTAGTAGAACTCAAGTAGTACTCTGCTGTTAGTCTTTCTCGTACCAAATGATATGCCATGCTAGACTCATGGGCTATCCTCAATACACGAAACCGGTATTTATGAGGTACTACTAATTGCAATATTTATTTCCCCTTTGTGTGGTAAACTCATTATCATTTAACCCATTTCTTTTGATCAACTTAGAAATACACCCGCCTTTAAAGCGTTTAGTGAAGTTAGACACGATTATCAGATCTCACGGATGTGTAGAGCTCTTGTTTTACGATGAGTTCGTCAGGATAGATTCCTTATACTGATTCAGGGACGTTTGACTTCCGAAACGCTCATTCCTTCCTCTGGGTTTGCGCTCGCTAGAGCTAGGGGAGTTTTAAAGTCTTCAATAGTCGGAAGACGACACCATTCAACGTTACCGACTATCAAATCGTAAATTGAACTGTCCATGCAGAACACAATAACTGCTCCGGTCAAGAAAGTAATTTCATTCCTTACTCTTGCAACAGGAATGCTATCGATTGGCTGATCGAGTACCATTCGGTGAGTCTCTACCCCAGCATTTTGGTATCCTTCATAACCACACCTGTACAACCGGTATCATTTAAAAATATGACCGCCTAACCGTTGACAGTACATTTCGCTGTTGGTACCAGCGCTTCTGTGAACATGCATGTGTTGAATAAAGGAATATCTTCAAGAATAGATCTATCGGAACCGTTATTGTTTTGTATTGCTACAGCTGCCATATGTATAAGACCCTTTTTAAGACAATTTGCTTTTACATGACCCATTCATTACAGGCATGATACTTTAAAACCTGAAAAACCTGACATCTTGTTTCTTTACCAGATTCCTTTCGAGTTCCACCATGTGCTTCAGCAAAACGATCAGCTTGCTTAGTCATGTCTTGAACATCTTTGAACACATTTTTCTTAAGTAATTGGTTCCAATCTCACCCTACTATACTTAATAACTGATCTCTTAGCAAGAAATCTCATCCACTAAATCTTCAAACGTTTCGTTCACCTTAGCACATTCACTGTAGCGTTGGAAACAATAATCTATTCTACCAATAAATTATACAAAGGATTCTCCCTTCTCA
This sequence comes from Potamilus streckersoni, assembly GCA_016746295.1. Classification (NCBI taxonomy): domain Eukaryota; kingdom Metazoa; phylum Mollusca; class Bivalvia; order Unionida; family Unionidae; genus Potamilus; species Potamilus streckersoni. Next base: position 248,155 of record JAEAOA010000619.1, on the reverse strand, counting down.
GGTTTATTGTACCTATTTTTTTTTAAAACTGCTCTGTCGAGCATTACCTTTTAACAAAACACTGATATGAAGAACGCAATCATCTTGCTCCATTTCGGGTTATCGGTATACCGCTTAAACAGATGTAAATAATTATCCATGTTATCTTTTCCATCGTCAAAGAAAGGTAATTTAAGGCCTTTTAATTTGCTAAAGGCAGAATTCTAGCGTTTGCTAACTATAATTGTCTTTCGTACTCTCTTTGTTTATTTCTTTCTACTAACTCCATGGTCTCTAACCCTGCCTGTTTTTCTAATTGAATCCTTCTTTCTTCTCCCTCCCTTTCTAAAACCAATCTTTATATTTTACTTAATTCCTGTTCTTTCTTCGAGCTGTTGTTTCCTTTCCAAACCTTCATTTCTAGTTTTCGTTCCTTTTCCAATTTGACCTTTTCCGATTCTATTTTCTCCGTTTTGAGTTGTTGTACACTTTCCAACCTTTCCCTTTCCATTCTCTTTATTTTGCCCGTTAATCCCTTTCTTTTGCTTTGTCTTCATTTAAGAATTTCCTAAAATTTTCCCCTTCATACCACATTTGTTGTTCCAATTCATCTAGATCCTTTAACGAAGTCATGATTATTTGGTTATAAGATCTAAGTAAAGTTGTTTAGAGACAGTCAAAACACAATTAACAATTTTAGGTATCAAGGAAACAAAAACAAAACACATGTGTATATGTAGGAAGACCCCGCCTACTATAAATTCACTTGCTAAAACAAATTACAGCCTGCCTATGATTTAATTACAGTGTGATGGTAGCTCATTCAATCCACAGCATCCCATATCTGACAGCAAATGCTACACAATTTGACCTATAACTTATAAAATGTGATTCTTTGACGTTCTAAGCATACGACTCATTAGATTATTTCACACAAACATTTGTCATTTGTGAATGATTATGTGACTTTATAAAACCTTATGACACACAAAAAATGCATACCCTCTTTCGTAAATGGGGAAACCAAAATGTGATTTATGAATTCTCATGTAATGAAGGTAAGATTTGTATAATTAATGAAAGCAAGATTCACATAATCTCATTTAATAAAGTAAGATTCGTAGAATCTTAAGTAATGAAGGTAAGATTCAAATAATCTCATGTAACGAAAGTAAATCATTTGTGTTCAATTCAAATACACCATATGATCCATGTAATCAATTAAAACAAACATGATCAATTGTAATCAACAAATCAATTGTACCAAACAAATGACTCGTGACTCATTCATTTGTACAGCACGTAAGGTTCATAACAGCCTATGACTCATGTAAATACTCGTAAAATCTTGCAAACGAAATAATTTGTCCTGGATCACGTACCCAGTGTCAAACCGCACAGCTCACCTGAATTCAATTCTTGGGTTGGCCCACACTTGCATTGGCCACACTCCCTTTCATGGATCCACCATGCACACACACATACAAATACACACAGTTAAAATAAAACCAAACTGATCATAATAACAGGTACGCAATTTATATATATATATATATATATATATATATATATATATATATATATATATATATATATATATATATAGAAAGATAGATAGATAGATAGATAGATACATAGATAGATAGATAGATAGATAGATAGATAGATAGATAGATAGATAGATAGATAGATAGATAGATAGATAGATAGATAGATAGATAGATAGATAGATAGATAGATAGATAGATAGATAGATAGATAGATAGATAGATAGATAGATAGATAGATAGATAGATAGATAGATAGATAGATAGATACATGATACTAAATTAAATTATTGATAGCGACCTGTATCAGTTAAAAAATTCACGCTTCAAATGCGCGTAGTAATAAATGCAACCTTTCATGCTGCAACATTAAAACAGAATATGCTTGGCATATTTGCAAATTTAAAAATTCATTCTTCGTTAGGATGTTAAGACTGCAGTTAGGTCAATGAAGAAAGGAAAAAGTCAGCAGGAGTTAGCAACATACTAGCAGATCTCATATGACAGGGGTAGAAAGATGGTCAGAGTACTATCAAAAATCTTCAACAAGATATGACAGACAGAAGAATGGCCCACACTTGCATTGGCCACACTCCCTTTCATGGATCCACCATGCACACACACATACAAATACACACAGTTAAAATAAAACCAAACTGATCATAATAACAGGTACGCAATTTATATATATATATATATATATATATATATATATATATATATATATATATATATATATATATATATATATATATAGAAAGATAGATAGATAGATAGATAGATACATAGATAGATAGATAGATAGATAGATAGATAGATAGATAGATAGATAGATAGATAGATAGATAGATAGATAGATAGATAGATAGATAGATAGATAGATAGATAGATAGATAGATAGATAGATAGATAGATAGATACATGATACTAAATTAAATTATTGATAGCGACCTGTATCAGTTAAAAAATTCACGCTTCAAATGCGCGTAGTAATAAATGCAACCTTTCACGCTGCAACATTAAAACAGAATATGCTTGGCATATTTGCAAATTTAAAAATTCATTCTTCGTTAGGATGTTAAGACTGCAGTTAGGTCAATGAAGAAAGGAAAAAGTCAGCAGGAGTTAGCAACATACTAGCAGATCTCATATGACAGGGGTAGAAAGATGGTCAGAGTACTATCAAAAATCTTCAACAAGATATGAGAGACAGAAGAATGGCCCACCACATAAAATCAATTTTGGGTCAGCGTTCTTCCAAGGAAATGAAACATACATCAATGCCTTAGCCATAGAACCCTTAATTTGGTCAGTCACTCGAGCAGCATCATGCTGTCAACAGATGAAAACACCAAGCAGAGAAAAGTATTGCCTAAGAGCAGGCAGGCTACAGAGCAGGAAGGAACGGTAAATAACAAATATTCACTATAAGATTACTTTGCGAAAAATATGTTCAGCATCAGCAAAACCTATACCATGTCTGTATAGGCTTCAATAAGGACTATGACAGGGTATTTCATGCAGCCTTAGAAACAACTATGAGGACGTCCAACGTCAGCTCAAGCCTGGCGCACGTTCTTGAACAAATCTATGACAACACCACCAGAACACTCCTCAGCAAAATCAGCAGAAAAGATTGGTTCCAGAAAACAAAACAGAGACACACCTAAACTATATAATCATCCACTCACCCGCACTCTTTAACATTTGTTATAGAAAGTATTATGGGGTATTCCTTGGAAGATCGTGTGGGTACTATCAGCATCTGAGAGAAAAATCAACAACTTTCCTCGGTAATAAAATCTTCCTGATTTGGCAGGAGATGAACAAAACATGGCTGACAGATTTCACAGAATAATGTATGGAGATTAGCGCCGAAAAGACAAACTGATGACAAAGATCACCATCGGCGTCAGTACGGCGATACGGGGCAGTGGACAGAAGCTGGGAACATTAACAAGCCTCAATTACTTGGGATCGATTATCAAAAATGAGAGCTTGTAAAGAGAGGTACATTCCATGATTACCCATATAACTGCGCAATAAATAGATTAAGACCAATATGGAAAGATATCATCATTTCTCCAGTTTCCAAAATAAAACTGATATACTCTTCTGTTTAATTCATCTTTCTGTACATTTGTGAAACATGGACCTTCACATCAGATCTACAAAATAAGATTCCAACATTCGAAAGGAGATGATACCGCCAGATCTTGGACATCTCATACACTGACCAAGTAACCAACAAGATGTACACAATGTCAAAAAGACATCTTTGGTTCAGGAAGTGATGATGATGTTGCTGCTGATGGTGATGATGCACAATCAGTTAGCTACTATTCAAAAGACAATAATCTACTATCTACAAAACAAGCATCTACCAACTATCCATCAGTTAAATATACTTTCATCTTAAATTAATTAACCCATTCCCTCTCTCTATAAGAGCCCTTATTCACCTCCCTGGTGGTTCCGTTACAACCGAGTAATGAAATGGTTTTAAATTAATTAGCAGCCAAGAATTCTGATGCATTACGTACTTACTGGTATTATGATCTTTTCATTTCATTTTCCGTGGACTAGATTTTCCTCTTACTCCGTCTTCTGTCTATATTCCCTTAATGCTTTCATTACCTAGCATATCGTCAGTATATCTATCTTGCTTTGTTTTGAAAATAGACAGCACGTATTCAATTACTAACGAAGCGTTAGCTATCTTGAACTTTTTTACCAGTACATATTTTAAATCAGTAAACCCACTTGAATAAATGTTAACTAAGCAGTCGTAAGGTACAAAACTTTCACTTGCTATTACAATGGTACATTGATAGTACATTGATGCTAAGAAAAAAGGAAGGTAATTAACATTTTTCCGATTGTGCTTACATATGATATTCCAATCTACTTTCATGTACGAATAATGTATAATTTTTTATCTCCAAAAAATATATTTCATATAAAAGAAGTATATCTGACTGGAACAAAAGAATAGTAAATTTCTGTCCAACCTAACAATGAATATTTCGATATTTTAAGTTTGCAATTGCCCGTCTTAAACATGACTTTCATTTTAAAACACGCGATAAACCTGCGACGTGCCCGTGTGTAATTCAAGCTAGTAACAATATAAAATATGTGATGAACAAAATATTTTAATACCTTTCCAGCAGAAAATTATAAATAAGGTAAAGTAACCACATAGTAAAAACAAAACAACATTAATGATCTTTAATATATTTTCAATTTGGGAGGAATGATAATTTTACTCCACTGACTGTGAAACAGTTATAAACTTCGAAAAAATAATTACAGCTGACTCAATGGGTCTGGGCTGTTGTTCCTCATTAATAGACAACATGCATTTATGAACTTTGTCCTGCAAACATCACTAAGAGCAAATTTCGAGTTTCCTGGTGACCCTAAAATGTACGGATACCAGTAGAGTGACCAAGGAGAACGTCGTATCACTTTCATCTAGAGGAAAACGCTGCGTTACTCATGATAACTGATGGTATTGGGTACCAAACAATTTTTTACCGCTTTATTATCGAATGGGTGGCGTTTCCAATTCACAATCTGAGACAATGTCACGTATTTTCCTGCGCCAGACTATGCTTAATGACAATTATGTTAACGTTATGTGAAAATAAAACACAATGGAATGTTTGGTGTAATATTGTGTTAGAAGTTTAGATACGTGATTTGGAAAACAATAATCAAAATTATATAGCAGTCCAGTGGATGTAAGAGACTTTGGCTCCGATTCACTCTTGTTTCTTTAAAATTGCTCTCGTGAACATCACTAAATATGTTTGTGACCGACAGGGTTAGTACAGTGTATGGAAAATACGTTGGGTAAACAGTTTTTCCAGACCTGGAAAATGTATAGAAAAAAAAACATTTGACTATGTGCTATTCATCACGAAAATTGACACTGAGGTCCAGAATGTCCAAAAATACGATAAAAAAAGACAAAACGTAAGGATATTATTATTATTGTCAATAAAAAAATATCATTCTTATTAGTGCTCGCGTGTGTGGTGTGTGTGTGATTCGGATTTTTAAAGTAACCATGTTTCAGTCATATCGCTAGGATGTCTTCAGTGTGACAGTTTATAGTGATGTCTGGCACTTAGTCATCATGCCGTAGACACGTAGAATCATGTTCCACCCTGTCACATTATCCTGACACCAGGCGGACCATTCCTAACACTAACCTAGTAATGCTGAGAGCCAATTAAGGTATTTGTAAGTACCAGTTTTATATCTTTAAAATGAATTGACCGGGGTTCGAACCCGCTACCTCTCCTAACCTAAGCCACCGGAGCGATCGCAGTCTAATTCGTATCCCAAGAAAGTAAAAATGAGCAAATTTCAAAAGAAGCAACGGGAAAAAGTATATTTGGGCAACGAAATTCAAGCAAACTATGCGGAGAATAACAGTAGAACCCATGTATGTGAAGACACTTAAATATCTCTCTCTCTCTCTCTCTCTCTCTCTCTCTCTCTCTCTCTCTCTCTCTCTCTCTCTCTCTCTCTCTCTCTCTCTCTCTCCATATATCCATATAGAGAGACTTTACCCAACGTTGTGAATTCTCTTAATGAAAATGCTCAGAAATAACTATATATTTCAAGGTTGGCATCAAATGGTACTCACTTTTTTGCTTTTTCCATCTTCGCTAAAGCCAACGAAATTGATTTATATTTCTCCTCATGACTTGAGACTACATCTATTTCCCGTTTCGTTTTATCCTGCGTTTCTTCGTTTCCTTTTCCTCTTTTCAATGGTTTCTCTTTTGCTTTTTTGTCTGTCTGATCTTTAACTTGATCAACATTGACAGCAAATGATTGCTTGTACAATTGATCAAGAAGATTAAAGGCATGGTCTGCTTCGCTGGAATTATTATATGCAAATCAATTTCTGATCACACCTATGACATTAATCAAGATTATTCCTGTTGCGAACAGACACTATATTTTTTTTACTGTTGAAAAAAAAACACAGTTCATAGGAACAGACTGAATAAATTCGATATATTAAAGCAGATTGTACACATTACATGATCTATTTTCTTTAAAGCTGAAGAAACTGCTGCTGATAATTTCTCTTCTCATTTATACATTATATTGGTTTCATTCGTGAATACATTATATTGATTTCATTCGTGAAACCGGTAGTCATATATTTTCTGATTATACAGATTTTCGTTAACTTCCACAACATAATTGTATTAATACCCTACAATATTATACACATTATTTAAGACTCACTATGAAATGATATTCCCTTATATTTTAGCTGCTTTCCAAACTTTTCCAACAAAATTTTTAATTGGCTAAAAAAATCTTTACCATTGTCATTCAATACCTAATATCGTTTGACAACATGTGATGATGGATCATAATCTTGTATAAATGCCCAGGTACTAAAACAAGAATAAATAGTTTCATATTTAGTGTGAACGAATACGTTGAAAGTTTTACCCTTTGATTTCCTGCAATTTACTCAACGCTGATAAAACCACTTTGCATCTTTTATCAAGTGTCGAATACGCATCAGATGGGGTTCTATTCTCAGCTTCTGCATTTGTCTTTCTTAATGCATTTTGTTTATTTATTGGCTTGTTTGGGGAAGAAGCAGCATCCTTAGAGTTTTCGTCGACTTGATTTCTACTGAACTTGACTGATTGCTCGTACAAACCATGAAGAAGATTTGTCGCATGCTCTGCTAATCTGTAACGTTTATTAGTGAGAAAATGTCTATTTCATTTACGCCTTCGTGACTTGTGTTAATCACGTACCTCAATAATATTAAATTGGGCTCATGCTTTCTACCTGTAAATTAGGTATCAGTGAGAAGCAAATTCTCCTCAATTGTGCATCTCATGTCCGTTATTAATATTGATTTTAATTGAATACGAATTTGAAGCATGGAAGGATTAGAACAGATAACTATGAAATAGTCATTAGAGAGTGATGTGTAAAAGTAAAACCTCTGCAAATACGATGACACAACGATCTGGTTACAGAAAATTTCCCTACATACGTTAGTTATGGAGGAATTTATGGACCTACCCTACATTTTGACTTTTGTCTCATAACAACATCATTTTTATATTCCTTTAAATTGGCAATATAGAAGTAGGGTTGGATTCAAGCTTTCTTTCGTGTTTATGGAATGTTTCAAATAATAGGCGATGTGTCCCACTCCTGCAACACGCAGGGGTATTTCAATCAGTGAGAATAGAATAGTCTTGAAATAAAAATTTACTTTCACAATTGTCCTCGCATATCTAACCAAATATAAACACTGTGATGGTTGCTACATACATCTTTTTCAATTTTTGGGGAGAAGCCTCATCATGTAGAAACTTTAGAACAAGAAATTCCTGAGGTAGATACATACAGATACCCATGCTAAATTTTATTTTCAGACATGACAACAGCAAATTGTATATTGTGCCAACATTTCAAACTAATCCAGTTTGATGTCCTACACTAAACGATGATAAAAATTAAAAGGAGACTGCATTTACTGGTCCTTTCCATAGAATTGCATGATAAATTGTGCAAGTCCTATCGTATACCACGTGCTCTTTTTCTAACTTACACCTTGAAATAACGTGTAACAAGTCAAACTGGAACAGAACTCTTGATTTTGAAGTGTATATTCATAACTGTTCTTTAAAATAGGAGTGAGTTAAACATAGTATATCATGGCTACTATATACCATCTTGTTTGATTTATTTTTGGCAGAAAATTATATTTTGGAAAATAGTGTCATAAAGTGACTACTGTTATTGTTACACAAAGACAAATAAATTACACTTTCTTTTGATAGCCTTGAAATTAAATAACTTAGGCTATCAATGTTGACAATCTTTTTGAAGTTGGGCTCGAAGATTATGAAATTAAATACATCAAACAAATATTGTGCTTATCATTCCTTTCTTTGAATTTCTCAGTTATTTTGCAAGCTCTATTATTGTCCGCACTCTCATCCTCACGTCCTCAATTCTTTGCAAATGTTTTCAAAAATTGATAGGATACGATGTCGTCTCCAGTAAGATTGTTTTGACGTGCATCCAGTAGACCCCGCCAAAAAAAGTTTCCACTAATCACCTTTACAATATGCTTAACGTTGGACTATGTGCAAATTATTATTAGGAATTATAATTTCGTATATATTAATTTCTGCTTTAATATTAATTGATGCAGGAATATGTCAAACGTCAAATATAAATAGAACCTCAGTACATTTTTATGCATATGAATGAAGATAAAATCTGTCTACTCTTGGATTACGTCACATATAATGTATTTAATAAAATATTTTCTTATCTTGTGGAATGTAACATGTATGTATCTCTAATTTGACGTTGATAGTGGAATTATACAGACACAAAATATATCAGATCAGGAAAATGCAAAGCATTTGCCCGATATTTCTCTTATGACAACTATATGGCCTTAAAAGATAGACTTGTTTCTAAATTCAACAAAATCTCACTAGATCACAAGGTGAGTAAGACAGTATGGTGAATAAAATCATCAATAGTCCTTAATGTCCTATTACCATGTTCAACATATCGATTATTCCAAATGAGTTTCAGTGGTCTAAGGAATGAAGTCCAATCTACTGTACTAATGTGCAATAGTCTGGACATAATAGTTTGATCCGCTGACTAATTTGATGTATCACAATGGTATAATCCAAAATGTGTTTAACTGAATTCACAGTAATTCCAATATGGATACTTCATCATACACTTTAAGGGCACCTAATATTTATAAGGAATAATTCAAATAAATAAATGCTTTCAACTGAACACAAATAAAATTGAATCTATTAAGAATTATGTTTTTGCTAGTAATAACTATTTTTCTTGTAAACATCTCCTAAACAAGTATGAAATTTCGGAAGAAGAATGAGTGTCAAATACTCATTTACAGATCATTCAAACATGTCAGACTTTTAGCAGCTAACCAATCTGAAACTAGATAATCAATGGGGAGAGCAATGGCCTGAACTCACATGAAATTAAATTCGTGACTAAGAAAATTTATACAACTTCCAAAGTTAAAAGGCCACAATAACATGTCTACTCAAACGTAATGACCTCATCCTACTACTTTGAAGATTTGTAATTTGTTTAAAAATAGTTCTTACAATCGGCCATTGAAGTCAGTTTGTAGTCGATAATCCTCGTAACATAAATTTCGTGCACGATAATTTAAGTTATGTTAACTAATTTTCTTTGTCTCAGTCGTCTCCTGCATCATTCGGAGTTTAGTGAAACTTGTTCTTTTTTAATCTAACCTGATCACTATAGGCCACACTTGCTTCCTTATGCAAATGTGTAAATGTAAATCGGAAAATTGATGGCTTTATTCAATATCAGATTTATATATCTAGTGTAAGAAAAATCCATGAGTTTGTAAAAATAAATGATAGAAGAGAATTAATAACGTATGTTATTAAATAGTGTCATTTTAAAATCATAAACATTGATGAGGTTAAATGTGTTTAGATAATTCATGGCGTTTTTAATCCAAAATAAATGGTACTTCCTCTCATCTACCATTTTTTCCTTGATAGTATTATAATATGTAAAGACTTTATAGCACCTTTAAAATATATTATATTTTGTTTCAAACTTCAACTTTCCTTGGAATTTATCTTATTCGTAATTTTCACAACTCATGTACACTTCCATTAACTTAATTATATCTACATTTGATTAATATTCATAAAAAGTGACTATAAGAGTACCATATATGCACAAAATACAATATTTTTCAAGTTATATATACCTTTGTTTTTCCTTGAACTTCTGGAGAATTTGTCGAGCGCTTTTATAGGCTTGTCGTTCATCTTCCTTTTCAGCTGATGCACTCAACGTAATAGGGTCTTTTCCTCCCTCACTAACGGTTTTCTTCAGTTCATCCAACATCTCCTCCAAACATTCAAGTTCGTATTTCAGTTGACCGATACCACTAAAACGTTTATGCATGTATCGTATCCATTATTCATTTATGTAATAACATATAACACACCCAGCTACTTAGAATCCAATTTTTGTACAGGAAACAATTGTTATGTCTTATATGATCTTGTTTTCTACAAAATATAACATGCCAGAACTCCTCTTAACTAACTTTAAAAACGCTTTTGATTCTGTCGCATGAAATTTTATTTAATAAAGTATTAGGGTTTAAATTTTGAAGATGATTTCAACTATTGCATAATGTTGTTTTACGAAAATATTAAATCATGCAATAGTGTAAATTGATAATGCTCAAAGAGGGTTCATATTAGTTGGGGCTGTAGGTTGTCTCTTTATATATTCCTTTTGACTGCATATATATTAGCCCATAAGGATCAGGAAAACCCTACACATCAAAGGAATACAAAAAGGTCATATAGGATATCTGATTTCTTAATACGTTGATGACAAAACACAAACCCGTGATGACTGTAAAAAGACCCAGAAATTTTTTCTGTATCTCATTTATTAATATTCGGACATTTCAGACTCTAGTATAAATGTTGGAGAAAACAGTCTGGATTGGACCGACAATATATATTAAATTTTGCTTACATTGAGATTCATCTGAAATTATATACCTTAGCATAAGATTTTCCGAAAGATAAACAATCAGGTTAACACAAACTACGATAACAAAATCAGGAAAATTAAAAATTACTTCCGTAGTGGTGAAAAAGATCACTTACCTCTTTTTGGTAACATTACAGATACTAAACGTCTGACATTATCAAATCTTATACTTATTTACCCAATAATGAGTTTACTAAATTCCGACAGATTTCTTAAATAACTAGACCCTTTTCATATATATATATATATATATATATATATATATATATATATATATATATATATATATATATATATATACATATATATATATAAATACATATATACATATAAATAAATAAATAAATAAATAAATATATATATATATATATATATATATATATACACATACATACATATAAATAAATAAATAAATAAATATATATATATATATATATATATATATATATATATATATATATATATATATATATATATATATATATATATACATATATATATATATGTGTGTGTGTGTCTCACATCCCCCATTAAACGACATATTAACATAATACTATCAAAGTCAAAACCTAATTACCGTTTCGGCCAATTAAACAATTATCAATGATTTTTAATATGTATTAATCTAATTTATTTCTGATATCAAACACCCAAAAGCCGTTTGACAATCCATTTTCATCAATCAGCTTTTCGAGTTGCCGAAAGTATAAATATGTTCAAAGCCTAATTAGCAGATTGCAATCATTTATAATGTATTTATCCGACAAATTAATTAATATTGATTGATGACGCAATATATGCCGTCTACCAATTAATATTTAGCAAAGGATTAATAACATTGGAATATCTGAAATTGTATTGATTCAAAATACACATCGCATCGAAAGAAAAAGCATGAAAAAGGAGGTACATTCCATTTGTATTTTGACTTGTTTAATATAATAGAGCAATTGCATGGATATAATCGATGCACGTGTTTTAGAAAATGGATTGACAGTTTTTCAACCCTCCGTTTCGAGATACAAAGTAATCATTTTTTATATGTCCCACTGTTATAGCGACAATGTCAGTATGCATAAGAGGGATTCCCAATCCTCAGTCCTTGTCCCATATTCCACTAATGATTGTTACAACATATCACACTCCTGGGTCGTGCAAAATTTAGACAAAAAGTGACATAATTTAATGTTAAATTGAGAAAACGAATTAAAATATATGCCTCAGACACAAGTTGGATTGAATGTCGCTCTAAATCAATCTAAAACCAATAATGTATATACCATAGATAAGTAATCGCTTTCTACCAAGTGATGTCAATTCTATTAACACAAATTAATAAAGATAGCTGTTTAATATTAGAGATTCTAATCATTTTAAAAAATATTTTGGCCGATATTAAATGGCACTCATTTTCTGCATCCATCTTCATTAATGCAAATGAAATTGGTTCAATTTTCTAGTCATGCCTCGGTTTTTGTATAATCCTGCACGTCTATTCCTTCCTTTATTTTGGTTTTGTTGCCCTTCTTTAACAGATCTGTCTATTTTAACCTGATCACTGGGACAATTGCTCAAAACTATAAGACGTATGACCTGCTTCTCTAAAATAATAATTCACGAAAAAAATGTTGATTTCTCTTATCCTCACACCCATATCTCTATTTAAGAACAATATTCGTTGAACACAAAACACAATAATTTATTTTCCATTTCAAACACGATAGTTATTAGTTACAAAATACTTTTGAATTTGCGCTTATACCTGGGTATTCCTTTGTGTACTTACTTCCTAAGTTAACATACAATCTCAAAGGTGTATACTGAGTATTATGATAAAAACAATCCTGTTGACAATATCTCTAGGTTGAAGACTTCTTACCATATGAATTTTCCATTAAGGGTGCTTGCTGAAAATTTCCTTGTGGGGACGTGCGGCCGTGAATTATGGACATAAAGATTTTATGTTATCTGATAATCACTTAAACTTCTTAACGGATCTTCAATCATAATTTTCAGCTTTTGTCAGGAAATCTTATATTGTAGGCGACTATAAAAAGATGGCTAATGTGTGTTGGAACAAAGTAAAAACACCTCTTGCGCTTATCACCTAAACCCATGCAATCAAATGACATTGAGTATCAAACTTTAACAACTATCCAATCTTAGCTCCAAGAAGAAAAGAGGTGAAAAGGATAAAACATATATTTTGTTTACTTTTTGACGCTTTCGAATCTTTGCTGTACTGTCTAATCTCGTGAGACCATTCTCTGGTTCGTAATGATTGTCTTTCATATAACTTTTCCTACTTTTGGTAAAGAAACTGTCCTAAAGTTTATCCGAAATACTATACGAAAATTCATTTTTACGAAATATCTTTTAACGTTTCCTAATGGATAAATATATTCAAACTTTCATTAGCTGATTGCAATGATTTATGATGATTTTGTACGCAGAAATTAGATGTAATATTATCTGCCCGCCACCAATTACTACTTAGTGAAGATTGATAAACATATGGATACTGGGAAAATGTATTCATTCTAAATGTACACCACGTCACAAACTAAAAACAATGCAATAAGCAAAATATTTCTCAATTGTATTTTTGTCTTTACAGTAAAATTGCGCAATTTTACATATATCAACGGAGCACAGGGTTTTGGAATACGGACTGCATAGCATGATATTATTTTATTTTAACCGTCCATCACAATATTCAAAAAAATTATATTTTATATACCTTTACAGATCATTCATTACGGCCTCAAAATTAGTATGCAAAAGAGGTATTCTCAATCACTATTTAGCCTAATTGTGTCTATTCAAAGTCATTATTTCATGTTTTCTTGCATATAATTGATTAGCCTCTGTCTTAGATAACAATTCGATTGAATATCTTCCAGACTTTCAAACACAATAATGAATAATCCGTCAATGGGTGATAACAACCTGCCTAGCGATATCAATATTTTAAAACTAAAGAACATTGATACCGATTTAGTATTCTCACTCAAATAATTATATTATATTATATTATATTATATTATATTATATTATATTATATTATATTATATTATATTATATTATATTATATTATATTATATTATATTATATTATATTATATATATGTATGTGTGTGTGTATATATATATATATATATATATATATATATATATATATATATATATATATATATATATAGAGAGAGAGAGAGAGAGAGAGAGAGAGAGAGAGAGAGAGCCGATATCAAACAGTACTCACTTATTAGCTTCATCCATCTTCTTTAAAACAAACGAAACTGATTCAAATTTTTCGTCATGCTTCAAGACGTTATCTGTTTCCTTTTTCTTTTTATCCGGGACATCTTTTCTTTCTTTATCTTTATCTTTTGCCTTCGTCTTTTTGTCTTTCTTTGACATATCTGTTTGTTTTTTAACCTGATCGCCATTAACCGCAGTTGCTTGTTTGTACAATTGATCAAGAAGATCAGATGCATGCTCCGCTTCTCTAGAATATTAATTTACAAAACAATTAATTTACGAAATAACTGATGATTTCTCCTATTCTCATAGAACGCATTTATTCGTTGCAAACAACACGCAAGACATCCTTTACTAATTAACTCACGACAGATATTAATCACATCACTTTTGAACTTACGTTTAACACGTACCCTGATATAGCCATAGAAAAAAACCTTTCATTTTATACATATATATATATATATATATATATATATATATATATATATATATATATATATATATATATATATATATATATATATATTTGTGTGTGTGTGTATATAATCAGCTAGCTACCTAAAATGGTGTGACAAATTCTTAATTGATTAGTAACATATCAAATACATCACTTCTCCAAATCCATGTGTGTTATATTCAGTGTTTGGAAACAGCATACAATATATTTGTCCATGCTGTTCTTTGTTTATTGCAAAATCTGTTTTAATCTCTTATGCTGTCTCCAATCAAATATAAAGTTGCATTCGATGCTAACTTATGATAGAACGATTAACTTGGCGGTGTTTTCGGAAACTGAAACATCTGGCAAATCCAAGCACGGATCATTAATTAGGACTGAGTACATAATTAAGAGGCAGTATAAAAACAAAGAGTTTCCTCTAAAAACATAAAAGATATTTGCGTTGTAGCTTCGTCTCTACTTGCCACACTTGCGAAAAATTTCAGAGATATTTCTAACACTCAATGGAGTAAAGAATCGATTTGGTTGAAGGTGTGAACTTTGTGGTCGTGGTCGTTGTAGTCGTTGACAGCGGTCGTGTATATATATATATATATATATATATATATATATATATATATATATATATATATATATATATATATATATATATATATATATATATATATATATATATATATATATTAGCATTATACTTGTACATGTGCATGGACTTGTATATGTTCTTCTCAGATCGGTGGATAATATCAGAGCCCTGTACTGAGTAGACTGATAGAGTAGACAATGGAATTTGGTCATGAGCGAATACATTTTGGTCGTGGTTGTTGTAGTTGTGACAGTCGTCGTGAATAAATATCTACTTGTGAATTCTTCTTGTATATGTGCAATCACTTGTGTATGTACTTCTCACTTCAATGGGCAATCTCAAACCCGTGTGTCGTTTAGAAGGATAATTGGCGCTTGTTGGTTACTGAGATAGTTTAAAGACCTTCACCCCACATGACTTACCTCTTTCAGAGACATCTGCTGGAAACTCCCACACAGGGAAGTGCGCATGTGATGTAATGATATTCTTGCTGCGGATAGTTGAAAATTGTTTCATCAGTGATTCGGTTTGAGCCTCACTGATTTGCTCTAATCATTTGATTTCGTTTGTTGTTGCTATTTAGTACCATCCAAGTTTATCATAAACAATATTTGCATAAATCTGACAACGGGTACTAGTTACCACTGTCTGATAATTATGCCTTTTATTAATATTAGCTTTCTTAGTAAATGTCCTCTATAAAACAATGTTGAATTGACACTTTCTTCAAACCCTAAGATCATCTGATACAATTCAGTACGATCCACTGCAATGACTCATGTTAGGATTTACCAAGTCAGAATGGGATATAACTCTTATACAAGAAGTGTGCGTTTGTGATCTTTCTAAACAATCCAAACCAGTTAACAATATGTCAGATTTTCCATCACCACTTTCACCTTTTGTCAGGAAACAATATTTTGTGGACGATTTCCAAAAAGGAGATGAATGTTATTAATACAAAATGATAACGGCCCTAGTTTTCAACACCCGACTTTATGAAATTATATGACACTGTTATAATTTAAAACTCTCCAACAAAAGCGACAGAGATGAAAAGGACAAAACAAAGATTACGTTTACATTATGAATCCATTAAATTGTCTGATCATCTTCACATCATTGTTTTCACTTATGAGATCGTCCTCCGGTTGTAATGATTGTTTTTAGTATAGGTTTTCTTTCTTTTCCGCAGATACGGAACGGTGACTAAACTGCCTGGCAGTACCAAATCGAATCCTTTCCATTGAAAACATAAAAACTAAGTATCTTTCTTTTATCTCAACATTTTACATTCACGAAAAATCTCAGAGACTTTAATAAACATCTCAGGTTAAGAACAATATAATCTGGTCGTGCCCGAGGACTTTGTAGTTGTGGTAGTTTTCGTCGCGGAAAGAGGACATTTATATTTAGTACCCTGTATGCTTGCCATAAACAACATTTGCATATATTTTATTATTAAATATATATTTGGTTGTGAATTTTATTATTACGTCTTTGGTAATGAATAAAAAACATTAGCATACAATAAAAAGGTTACTGAATGGAAAAATATGAGCTCTGTTTTTCGGATGGATATACTGCACTCCCAAGGTGGTGCAATATAGCCATCATAAAAACTCGTTCATGTGTTCCCATACAAATGCATTAACCTAAAAATATACTCAAATAACGTTTTGGTAAATATCGAGGCTAATATTAAATGGTACCCACTTCAGTACTTCATCCAGCTTCTTTAAAGTGGATGAAATAATTTCAAATTTATCGTCATGGTTTAACTTGGCATCTGTCTCCGTCTTCTTCGAGCCCTGGACATCTTTTCTATCTTTTCCTTTCCTCGTGTTGTCTTTCTTTGGCTTGTCTGTCTGATATTTAACCTGACCATCATTAACCGCAGTTGTTTGTTTGTACAATTGTTCAAGCAGACGAGTGGTATGCTCTTCTTCTCTGAAATAATAATTGACAAACAAATGAGCAATTATCTCGTCTTCTCATCATTGTTACAACAAGATAGCTAGATAACATTTTTGAGCAAAAGTTGAAACAAATTAGGATGCATCTGAAAATATGTTTATTCATGCAATTCTATGATGGAAGGATTAGACACACTATTAAACAAATCATTACATATATATATATATATATATATATATATATATATATATATATATATATATATATACACATACTTACATATATATATACATACGTACATATATATATATATATATATATATATATATATATATATATATATATATATATATATATATATATATATATATATATATATAGATGCAATAAACTGACGACGAACAGTACGAAACTAGTAACTAACTAGCCTAAGCGCTTTCGACTCTTAATGAGTCTTTTTCAAAGGCAAATACAAAACATAGTTACGACAAACAAATAAACACAAAAACGTTGCGTTTGTAAACCTCTACATTTCTATCTTCACATGTGCTAAAACTATAAATACAACCAGCTTGTATAGACTAGTTGCGGAAACTGAAAACGTTGTTTAATTCCCTAAAAGTCTACAAGCCAAAGCGACATCTATTTTTACTTTGTGTACATATGTAACGCAGATTATATCCCGGATATTTGGTTCTATACCGGTTATTCTTATAGTAAAAATTGAAGGATAAGAAGATTTAGAAAATGTTAAATTCTACTAGTGCATAGTTTTCATTTTCTAGTCTTCTTGGTTTAGACCGCTTGGTTTCAATGTTCTAAGGCGGCGTATCCAGTATGATTCCTTTTCCTTCCTGGTTTCGGAACTCCAGCTGTGGTTGTTGGCAATAGCGATAAGTATTATATCACTGAAAGTGTGGCCAGGGGAGGAGAAGTGTTCTGCGACCGGACTTCTGTACAGCTTTTTTGTCATCCAATCAGATTTATGAAGGTTTATCCTTATGTGTAGCTTTTCAGTTTCTCCCACGTACTGAAGGCCACAGATCTTACATGTGATGAGATAAATCACATTCTCTGTTTTGCACGTTTTGTTTGGACCATGTATGTTTAGTTTTTCTTTAGTCACTGTGCTAGTGAATGTCTTGGTCTCTATCATATGTTGATAGGTTTTGCATCTTTTATCGCCACAGGGTCCAGATTGACTAGGTTGGTTTTGACTAGCGATTGTTGTTAGCTTGGCCCTGACTAGGATGTCCTTTAGGTTTTTTGGTCTCCGGTAAGCTACTACAGGTTTGTTCGGAAGTATTAGGTTTAGTATGTCTGACGATTGCACGGTTGGCCAGTGGTTTGCGATGATTTTACCTACTTTGGGATTGTCTGGGTGATAGGTCAGAATAAATGGTATCCTATCAACCTTTTCTTTCTGTCCATATCTGAGTAGGTCATCACGGTTTGTTTGTTTGGCCCTTTGGATTGCCTCCGCAATCAGGTCATTGTCGTAGCCTCGGTAAATTAAATGTTTAGCCAGCTCTTCAGACCTTTCTAGGAATCTTTCATCGTCGGAGCAAATTCTGCGTATCCTCAGTGCCTGGCTATATGGAATGTTCTTAATGCAGTGTTTTGGATGACAGCTGGTTGGGAGAAGATACTGGTGTTTGTCGGTTGGTTTCGAGTAGATGTCTTTGTGTAATTTGTTTTCCACCAGTCTGGTTGTTGTGTCCAGGAAAACATGGTTTGAGTTGGAAATTTCTGCCGTGAATTTTATTGAAGGATGGAAGTTGTTTGCCTTTGAAATGAAGTCATCCAGACTTTCTCTTCCATACTGCCACTTCATTTCTATATCATCGATAAAGCGTACCCACTGGTATGGTGTACGCTCAACCGATGCTAAGAGCTTTCCCTCAAGTTTTCCCATGAAAATGTTAGCATACGAAGGGGCCATTTTAGTACCCATTGCAGTTCCATTGATTTGTAGGTAGTTTTCTTCATTAAATTCAAAGTTGTTGAGTTTTAGGACAAGCTCCAGGAGTTGAATTAAGAAGTGTGTGGGTGGATTGTTTACAGTTCTTGTTTCCCATGCTTCGCTACATGCCTGTAACCCTTCGTTGTGCGGTATGTTGGTGTACAAAGATGTGACGTCTAAGGAAGCAAGTAATGTATCTGGCAGTAATGGTTCACTAGCTTTGCTTTTTATGAGATAATCTGTCGTGTCTTGAAGATATGATGGTAATTTATGGACATGTAGTCTCATAAAATGATCTAAATATTCTGATATCCTTTCTGTGGGGTGCCCGTTACCTGAGATTATAGGTCTGCCAGGGTTTCCTTGTTTGTGGATTTTGGGTAGAAGATAAAATCTACCTGCTCTTGGGTTTTCTGGGCTTAAGTAGTTTTTGGTTTGCTGGTCTATGTGTCCGCTTTGGTACGCCTCGTCAATAACATTAGTGATGATTTTTGCATATTCCAGCGTTGGATCATGGTCCAGTTTTTGGTAGAACCTAGCGTCACTTAGTTGTCTACTTGCTTCACTAATGTAGTCTTCCCTATTCATAACGACAACAGCGGAACCCTTATCTGCAGGCTTAATTATTATGTCTGTTCTGCTTTTCAGTGAGTGCAGGGCATCTGTTTCTTCTTTCGTCAAATTAGAATATTTGTTAGTATGGTTGATATGTCTGGAAGTATCGTTTTCAACCGAGTTGATAAAGGCTTCCAGATTCGGAATTGAACTTTTTGGTGGGGTCCAGTTACTTTTCTTTCTAAATGTTGGTTGGTCGCAGCTTATATTTTCCTTTGATTTGTTTGGTGGTTGCAAGGCAAAATGGGCTTTGAGTCTTAGTCGGCGGATGAATTCTTCGGTGTCATTCTTATGCTTCCCTCTGTCGTATGTTTTAGGACGGGGACAGAAACTCAAACCTTTCGACAAAAGTTTTATTTCTGCATCAGTAAGTTCTAAATTGGAGATGTTGACTACTGTGTTAGTAACAGTTGCATTAGTGTTTGTTACAGAGTACTTGCGATTCTTCCTTTTGCGGCGATTTTTCTTCTTACGGTTGTTTTTGGTAGAAATTTCGTCAATTGAAGTTTCTTCACAACAGTCCTTTGGTTGTAGATCATGACTTCTAAATTTTCTATCTCTGACTTTGTATAGTTTCGAAGAGAGTCTTTTTTCATCTTTATTTAATTTGGAGTAAAACGTTTTCAATTGTTCTTCTGTTGAGACGGAATTGAGCTGATGTTTTAGTTCTTCAATGGTTGCTGATTTGGCTAGATATTGATGATTTACGTTTTTACTAAGTAGGGCTGTGAGTTTCATGGAAGCGTCGTGAGTTATTTTATTCCATCTTTTGTTGAATCTTTTTGAACTCTTGCCAATAATTTGCGGTTTCACATGAATTTGAAGACCTTTAGTGACTGTATTTGTTTCGAGGAAATGATGCAAGAAAGTGCAATGATGCTTTAGGCGAATTAAAGCATCAGTTTCATTGCGTAAAGTTTTGAATATTTTCTGTATTTGTTGAGACATCGTCTCCATTCTAAGAGATACGGCAACAATTTAAGTATAAGAAGGAAACAATGGAACGGATACAGTAGCACTACATAAATACAAGACCGAAAAGGGTGTTAGATCACACCAAAGGTAGATCGAGCCATACGAGGTAGGTAATATAAAGAATACAAATCATATGGCGAATAACAACCCTCTCAAGCGTACTGGATCCACCAAGGGATCACGTTTGTCAGGGATTAATTAAAATAGATGCAATAAACTGACGACGAACAGTACGAAACTAGTAACTAAATAGCCTAAGCGCTTTCGACTCTTAATGAGTCTTTTTCAAAGGCAAATACAAAACATAGTTACGACAAACAAATAAACGCAAAAACGTTGCTTACCGGAGACCAAAAAACCTAAAGGACATCCTAGTCAGGGCCAAGCTAACAACAATCGCTAGTCAAAACCAACCTAGTCAATCTGGACCCTGTGGCGATAAAAGATGCAAAACCTGTCAACATATGATAGAGACCAAGACATTCACTAGCACAGTGACTAAAGAAAAACTAAACATAAATGGTCCAAACAAAACGTGCAAAACAGAGAATGTGATTTATCTCATCACATGTAAGATCTGTGGCCTTCAGTACGTGGGAGAAACTGAAAAGCTACACATAAGGATAAACCTTCATAAATCTGATTGGATGACAAAAAAGCTGTACAGAAGTCCGGTCGCAGAACACTTCTCCTCCCCTGGCCACACTTTCAGTGATATAATACTTATCGCTATTGCCAACAACCACAGCTGGAGTTCCGAAACCAGGAAGGAAAAGGAATCATACTGGATACGCCACCTTAGAACATTGAAACCAAGCGGTCTAAACCAAGAAGACTAGAAAATGAAAACTATGCACTAGTAGAATTTAACATTTTCTAAATCTTCTTATCCTTCAATTTTTACTATAAGAATAACCGGTATAGAACCAAATATCCGGGATATAATCTGCGTTACATATGTACACAAAGTAAAAATAGATGTCGCTTTGGCTTGTAGACTTTTAGGGAATTATACAACGTTTTCAGTTTCCGCAACTAGTCTATACAAGCTGGTTGTATTTATAGTTTTAGCACATGTGAAGATAGAAATGTAGAGGTTTACAAACGCAACGTTTTTGTGTTTATTTGTTTGTCGTAACTATGTTTTGTATTTGCCTTTGAAAAAGACTCATTAAGAGTCGAAAGCGCTTAGGCTAGTTAGTTACTAGTTTCGTACTGTTCGTCGTCAGTTTATTGCATCTATTTTAATTAATCCCTGACAAACGTGATCCCTTGGTGGATCCAGTACGCTTGAGAGGGTTGTTATTCGCCATATGATTTGTATTCTTTATATATATATATATATATATATATATATATATATATATATATATATATATATATATATATAGGTCTTATAATCTGTGATACAAACCAAGAAGAAGCAGCAAGCTTTGCAAATATCAACATCTTATTAGGTTGTCTCGAATAAAAAGAGAAAAGGTAAAAGAAATATACGTTACTGAAAATTAAATCATATCAAATACTAGAATGATATATACAAATCAGAATGATTACAGTTTCGAATAAGCTTTAGTAGAAAGCCAAATTATATCCTAATCTTGAAGTGTTGATGTGTATATCAGGCTCATGTAGTGGTGGTGTTTCCAACTTTGTTTAGTTGGATCATAAGGATACAATCCAAGAATATATATATATATATATATATATATATATATATATATATATATATATATATATATATATATATATATATATATATATATATATTATTCTCGAAAGCTGCTAGATATATTTTCCAACTTTCTGCAGGTACCTCAAAATCGGTGAACAGACTAAATCATCGCCATTGTTATGAAAGCAGAGTAATACAAACGTTAACTTTCCAGTCTTTAGACCGCATGAACACAACAGGCAAAGTTTGTCAACTTTTAAATAGCCTACAATCTGAGAGACTAGAATAAATAGATGAAAATGTGCAAATAAAATTGGACTTACCTTTCCTTTTCTTGGAATGTTCTCATTATTTTGATAGCCTTGTCAAATCGCGACTGCTCAATCCCGGACGATGCGGATGATTGTTTGTTACTCATCTTGTCTTCCCCTCCGATAAGACTATCATAAAGTGCATCCAAAAGCCCCGACAAAAAGTCACTTTCATGCTTCAGCTTTTTAACTTGCCTAACAAAGAAATATGTCCATACTCTAATTATCAAATTGAACTGTATTCAGTCCGCAATTGATGTATGATGTATAATTAAATGCTGCAAGAATATGTCTTCCGCCACATATAAATAACAAACAATATTTTATATTCAGTGATTTGTATAACATTCTGAACATCTGCAAGTCTGCAAACACAACCGATTCTAAACACGCGCTGCTCCGAAACATAAAGTATAATAACGTTAAATATTGTCCAGTTTCTTCGTGCTTATTTAATGCAAATAGTGTAAGTTTGCATAATCAGATATTACGTGCTATTGGACCCTATATTCACAAATTATAACACAACCACTTTTCCTAGCAAATACCATATGAAGGAAAAACCGATCATACCCTAGATTAATTTTAATCAAGAATTTTGTTCAGACCTCACATCGGCCACATTACCTTCACAACCAATGATAATTCTAGGCCTTTGCATATCTGAATTGGTCTCAGAGTCACCATTTAATGCAACAATACATTATTCTGACGAATGTTTGACAGTAAATGCAATAAATACTGAACGGTAAGACAATACCAAGTATATCATGAATTAGTCACATAAGTTTACCCTGGGACAACAATGATATTAAAAGAAAACTACCTCTATGAATATTTGATATGTATATGATTATTTGTGGCAAAGCTATCGCTGGTACCTACTTAACTGTTTCTCCCATTTCTGTTAATACCGACGACACTGACTTTATTTTGTCACTAACTTGATGTGACTCCATTTTCGTTGGAGTATTTCCTTTTCCTTTACCTCCCTTAGCGGTTTTCTCTGTTGTGGATGTATCGGTCTTTTCTATAAGGAGATCCGCCTTAATAGCTGAGGCTTGCTTGTACAATTCATCAAGAAGCTGAAAGGTATGTTCTTCATCACTGGAAAAATAATTTAAAACATAATTATTCATTTCCCTCGTTGCCAAGCTCCAGCCTCTTTTGCATGAAATTACTTGCTGACTAGAACAGCGGAAAGTGGATTAATAATAATTATATGGAAATGGAGTTTATTTTAGTCCCTTAAAAAAATCTTTAATTTCTGAAGGAAAATATGTTTACATTATTCTTGGTGCAATAGTTGTATGAGTACTATTTGCCCTTTCTAAGATATTGTATTCTTGATTGCAGTTGTCTACCTGGAAACAAATTGTGATTACTTTCTTAAGTATTATTTTAGTTTGACTAGACGCTTTCCTCGTTCCAAATATTTTGTTTTTTTGTTAGCATATTTAACACATTAGCACTGACGCTTTCTACACATTATATGTCCATTAAACTATAACTCAAAATAACAAATAATTCATTAAACATACACGAATAAAAATTAATAATAATAATAATAATAATAATAATAATAATAATAATAATAATAATAATAAAAACAATAATAATATGTCAATGATTTGGAATTTAACATAGCGTTTTCGATTTTTTCAGTCATATCGCTACGATGTCAATACTGTGGCAGTTTACAGCGATGTCAACCACTGGAGCATCATGCCGCATACATGCAGCATCATGTCCCACCCAGTAAACATTATCCTGACACCAAGCCGACCAGACTTAACACTAACCTTTCAATGCTGAGCGTCAAGCGAGGCAGCTGCTGGTAGCCAAACAAAAGATCTCGCAGAGGCATTCCAATTTTGTTTTCATCTTTATATACCTTTTATATTATTATGTTCAAGGTTTCTGTTAAACTCGCTGATTCCATTTTTATATTTCTTTATCTTCTTTTTAATTTTATGTTTAATTTTCTCATTTTATTATTAATTACCAGATAACTAACTACAAAATGCTAGCTTATACAGATCAGCTTATACAACAGAACGAAATTTATCATTTCGATGCATATTATCCAGTTTCTGGTGTATAAACAATATTACAATTCTTTATACCAGCATGCGAAAACAAAACCAATTAACATACGTATTTGAATCTGCTTTGAGCAGATAACTTCCACTTCTATAATTTTTTATCGCACATTTCATTTAGATTCGATTCAATTAGGACACGATTCAACAATAAGACACAGTAGAAAATTGTCGACGGTTGGAACGTGAAAGAAAAGCAAAAAGGAACGCAAGTAACAGGACAGACAATTGAACACGCTGGTTTTTATTTCAATGCGAATGTGTATCGCATGGACAGCTTTATGTTACATTATTGCAATCTAAACCTCACAACAATATCAAAGTGTACATCAAAGAAACCTCTTCACAAGGTCGATTGCAAGATAATGATGATTGGTACAATTCTAATGTTGTATTCAGCAACAGTTTCCATCAGCAATAAGCACGAAATTAAGTTTTTCAAAAAGATTTCCCGATGCGTTTAACGAAAGGATGTTTTTAGACTTTTATGACTCCCGATCTAGCAACTGTTATTTCTTCATGGTGACTCCAGTTGGAAAAGGCACATCACAGAAGAATACGTGGAATGTGCATTATCCAAAAACATTTCATCAGCTATACACCAAGTGGACCCAATAGAAGGACTGCTCGCTCTTGATGCATCAGAATCATTCTCACTTGAGTCAAACGAGAAAGTAGATGAAACTTGTAGTCCTGAAATATCAATGTCACATGACCCATATTTTATCCCATACTCCTCCTCTGAACCAAATCTCATAATACAAGGTGGATGGAATGACTTTTTCAAAGATTTTGAACTATCCATGAGTATGACAGAATTGCTGAGCTCCAGAATTTCATGTCAGGTGATGTTAGGTTTTTACATATTCTGTGTCTGTCAAAAGATTTTTTCCCATTCTTCTTCATGGAAGGTAATATTGTAACCTGTAAAAACAACGATGGTATGAGAGTAGCCCTCTACATCATTCATGATCTGATTGAGTGGAGACTGTTTATCGATTCATTGAAGACGATCCTTAAATCTGTTTATCTGTTTTGCTGCATAATGGGAAGATTTTGCCATCAATTCCAGTTGTCCATATGAATAAAACCTATCTCAACTTGAAACAACTTTTCAGGTGCATAACCTATGACCAACATCAGTTGCAGATTTGTGGCGATTTGAAGGTTTTGGCTCTCTTTCTTGGTCTGCAGACTGGATACATAACGTTCTGTTGTCTTCTCTGCGAATAAACAGTCGTGCGAGAGATTTCCACTACATCAAAAGTGATTGGCGACTCCGACTGTCATTGTAGCCTTGGAGTTAAACTGTTCAGCATCCACCGCTGGTGAAATCAAAGAAGATTTTGTTACAACCCTTGCACATTAAGCTGGGTTCGGTGGAAAAAATCTAGATGACAGGGCAAACCATCTTCAGCGACATGTTGTAACCGAGGCTTTTGTATGCCTTGAGGAGGTTTTCAGCCAATTCCATGTAGCTGTATGCCTTTTTGTTGCCAAGAACATTTGTTGCCACTAAATGGATGGCATTCCATGCTCTCTTTTCTTGCCACGCAGTTCACAATCAAATACAATTCCTCGAAGAAGTTCACGACTCTATCTGAGGACCAACAAAGACACCTACCTTTATTTTAGCTTCCCTTAACCTTGGAATGTTTCCATTATTGTACCGGAAAGATCCTTGTATTTTTCAACATGCCTTGCATATTGTTAACGTTTGGCGATACTGCTATGCATTGTTGAGAACAAACTTGAGATGTGTCATGACAGAATAGAACACATGTAATAGTCAATGTCATTGATATAAAAAATATAAAGTAATCAAAAAAGAAGAGCAAAGAATGAAAGGGAACAAACAACAAGAAACTGAAATCAGGGATACACTAGATACTTAAGCATAGCAAAAGTGGACAGCACTTGCAAGTGCACAAACATATATATGATATTATTCCCAACTACTATCAATATGAATGTAGTACTCAAACAAAATATATGTGTTATAGATTAAATGCATAATTCTATTTAGTTTATCAAGATAAGATCAACATAACCAAGCTTTCTCGCATGTTCAATCTTATGTTTTCGCCCTCTATGGTAATGTTTCATATAACATGTAATACTTGCTAATACAAAATATAAATTATAGTAAACGAACAATGCAGAAGAACAAAATAAACAACTGGGGGACGAAAAGGAGGATAACAACACAGAAAATAATATAATTATATATTACGAGAGGAAGAGGAAGACTACACGTTTTTATCCTACTATTATTAATCTCTTATAAATAGAAGACGAACGAGACAGAACAAAAGCAGATCTACATTATTCATATGTCTTTAATGGAATTTACACTTCATACACGTATTATTCTAAAATCTTATCCGATAATTTTAATTATTTTAAGATCGTATCCGATGTGTGTATGATTTAGAATTTTAACGTAGCTTTAAAAACGTTTTAGTCATATCACTACGATGTCTGCAGTATGGATGTTTATAGCGATGTCTAGCACTTGGGCATCATGCTACATACATGTGATAGCATGTCCCACCGAGTCTACTTCTACTGTCACTAGGCCAGTCATAACACTAGCCTCATAATGCTGAGTAACAAGCGAGGCAGATGTTAGTATCATTTTCAGAAGTCTTTGGTATGACTCGGCCGGTGTTTGGTCAGGGACCTCCCGAATCTGATTCGGTCGATCTAACCACTAGGCCACCGGAAAGGTCGATCTTATCCGATAATTTTAAAGTGTGTTTTGTATCAGCTACCTTAGCCACCACGCCAAAACCCATTATCATATTCCTGATTGTAGAATATCACGTTCTGTCCTGTCTGCTCACTTAGCAATGATTGGTGTGCTGGATTCATCCTTTCATAAGATTAAAAGATGTGTTGTACTAATACCAGGTAACAAAATGTTAAACTTCAGCTTTTTCTTTAAAACACTGATCAATTTTCGTATTAATTGTTCTGTAAATTCTTTATTCTATTACTATTAACTATACCACAGATTAAAGTAATGTCTATGCGTGTGAATTGAGCGGGTTAAATAATTTTAATTTTCAGCCTTTTTTAGTTATCTGCAGCTCATAATAATCCGTATTTTCTTCTTTCTTTCTTATTATTTTAACTCAGTTTTTACATTCTTATTTTCTTTTAGTTTTACCCATATCTTAATTTCTAAATGTCCGTCTCATCTTTATGTTTCTAAATTACATCCTTGATATCCTCTTTCATTTTATCTCATTCTTCTAATGGACGGTTTCCCGTATATTCTGCGTCACTAAATGTATCAGTTTATAATCAATATATTCGATTGACGCAATCTATTCCATATTCTATGTAAGATGTAGCATGGCATCAATCAATTCGATTAAAATTCGTTACGTTATATTGATATCATTGAGCTGACTCCTTGCTATCTTAATAATGGATGTCTATAATGAGGAATACAACACTCTGACAGCCTCAGACGAAATACATTTGGGGGATTTCGCCGTCGAAATCTCCATTGCACTTATCTTCCTCCGTGTTTACCAGCTGTTTTTGTCGGCTGAAAAGGTTCCAGAATAGCACATTAAAAATGTTTAGAATCTTATAGTAACAATTTGGCTACCTTTCAGTTTAAAATCATATACTTCTTAAAGATGTTAGCATTCCAATTTTTTCTGGTCAAAATAGCAAATATCATATTGAAACGTCTCACCTAATTGTTTATCTGAGCAAAGTCAGCTTTCAGACGTGAAAAGGTTTGAAATACTTGAAAAACATTAAGCGAGTGTCGTTTCAAACAAATAAAATATGAGTGGTGGAGTTAGTTTTTATAGGAAGGCAAAGAAATAAAAAGATTACAAAGTGATGTATATAAAGTTAAATCACTGTTATATACCCATTTACCGTTTCCGTTTGACTTCCCAACAAAATTGGTGGTTTCAACAAACAGGGTTTCCGGTGTTTGTTGTTTAGTTTTGGGTTTTTGTTGGGAGTTTTGGGGAGAATGCTGTACGGCACAACTAACAAAAGTATGTTATCTAGTGTAATAGCATTTAGAATGAAGTGCCTTACCAAATGACACACCATGATGGCTCACCCAGGATGGTCTAATGGTGTGATTCGAACCTTTAACTTTTATCCGCGAGTATGGAACGCAAGCTACTAAGTCACAAAAGCTCCAGAAAAGAGGCAAAATATTTGGCACTTACAAGATTGTTTCAAGCACTCTTGTAACTCTGCGGCAGAAAATAGTCGCGACATTTCTCTTTTATTACAATATTAAATTTCGTTAAATATTAGCAATGTAAACGTTAAATATGGAGTTTTGTTAATTTTTACTCCTTCACACGTTAAGTTGACATTCATGTGTTTACAGAGTACAAAAGTTGACGATGGTATTACTTGACCCAGCCGTACATGCGGAAGTGACATATCAGGTGAACATATTCGTCGATAATGTATAGTTTAGGGAATATAGAACAGACTATTAGATGATGATTGCAAATTTCAGAAACAAGTTGACAGTTATTGAGAAACTAACGAAACTTATGTACATTTAAATTTAATTATGACATATTCGCTATACTTTTTATTGTGGGTGGTTTATATATGTCTGTGTGTTTGTATGTGTGTGTGTGTACCATCTGCATAATGTATTTCATTTTTGTAACACATTCGCTCATCTAAAATATTGAGCAGGTCTTTGAGATGGTAAATGGCACCCTCTACCTTCAGACGTCAAAGTTAATATCCTATTATTATACTTCGCCATGTTGGATTTGATATTCACAGTGTAAGTAATAAATTCGTTGATTAAAAAACTAGGTTAAAATGAAGATATGTTTTCAATTCTGATGTTAATACTCGTCAAAGGTGGTGACTTATTCACCAAGATCTGTTTTATTTTCTCTCTCCCATAATCCCCACATCGACAGCCTACATTGTTTGCCTCACTATTTTCTCCATGTTTAATTTGCTACAAGTTTATAGCGTGCACTACTCTAGGAAGAAAACGTATAATGAGCGTTACTTGAATAGGTCTGTATTATACACCCCATTTGTTCAATTCATAATTGGCTCATCGAGATCTCCCACCTTCCATTCTTTAGAACTAACACAGCACGTTAATATCGTAAAACGTTTTTCTTTTCTTTAACTAAAAGTTTAATCAAATTAAAACACCTCTGTAGTAAATAAAGGTCGATTTGTTTTGGAATATGTCAAACATAGGAACAGACCGAGCCTAAGTAATATGTGTTTTATTGACATCAAGCAATACATTTTTGCAAATACGTCTGAGTCAGTTTTACCTCAGAATCGGATTTTTAATTTGTATATGTTGCTTAACAAAAGCCGCAACAAATTTAGTTGTCCATTATCTGTTTTACTCTGACCTTTAAGACTGAAACAATGATGTGTTTATAGCATGGGTTGTTAACTGTTTGTTTCAATAGTATACACAAATTGGCCATTTGTTTTCACTCTAGTTTTACTGGACGATCACATGTTTTATTAAAACAAAACTAGCATTATGGCGTATGTGAATTAACTTAACTTTCGGAGTTTTACTAAATGGTTTATAGCGGGCGAAATACGAAATCAAAATTTCATATAGGTGTAGGACACATGTATACTTTTTGGTCAAAGCAGTTTCAGTAAGCCAAAACGATGTATATCGTAGATTGATGTTAACTGCTTAACCGTACCAATATGGAATATACGCTGGCATTCACACTTAGGTGTTGTTTTCGTGTCTTTGCCGTTTACATCTCGAAAAGTATTTTGTGCCAGCGACTTAAATAACGAGTTTAATTCAGTTGGGTTACGTGAATGTTCAACAAACGCGTAAGAGAGGACGAGCAAACAGAGTCTAAAGATATACCAAGTTGGTCAATAAATTATCTTACTTTAGATTCACTGCTCTTCCTCTCCAGCACCATTGTATTCTACTTTCTTTTCATGTCTTTCCTGTCAGTTTTATAGCAATGCAGAGCCTTCAGACTTTTGAAATAATAATGTTTGTAATAATATGTGTCAATACGGACAGCTGTACTGTTTTTGCATTTACATATCGTCATGTGCAAATTTTATACTATTTCTGTTAGACACTTGTATAGATTATTTAATATATAACATTGTATCATTCTTATAAAACAATCAGTTTTAAAAAATATACAAACTTATATACAATCACGATTTATATCATGCTGTTAATGATGTCCTTTAGCCTAGAAATTTACCCTATGTAAAACACCCCGTAAAATCTTTTTTTTCATACCTGTAAACGTGTACAGAACATCGTATAAAAAGCAAACAGGAAATATAGTTGTCCAAGTAGTTAAAGGAAAACGCATTCAAAAGTGAATGCCTCATCTGTCATCGTCTAAGTTATAATTTTCAAGTACATACAACATTTTAATCATAAAAGTTTCAATTGCATATAACAATACTTCAAAGTGCCTCCCCTGTCAAAGCCATGCATATAAGCAGGTTATAAAAAGATAAGCAGATAAAACTGAATAATCACTGATCTTAAGTGTGCAAGACTGAGTGCAATTACATTAGAGTTTCGTAAAAGTTAATAGTGAAGATACTTTCCAAACTATACAATATTTAAATCACGTTTATTTAACAGCTGCTGTAAAATAATTATAAAATTTTAGAACCGTCCAAAACTAATGCTGAATATAATGTACCTTGCTTTCTGTCCTGGCGGAACGGATATATTTGCTTTGCCGACGATACTCATCGAACCATCATCCTATGAAAAAATAAAAAGACATGATATTCTAGTTTAAAAGACTTTAAGCTTACTTTCATAACCTTTGGCTCCTTAACGTAGCAGAAACTTTGCAAAGTGTACAAGATAAATAGCAGGTAACCATCATCATTGCGCTGCAGCAATGCAAATATAAATTAAATTAGTACACAAATCTGTCATCAAATATCGTTATATATTTATTAATATAAAATAAATCGGGAACCCTCAATAATATAAAGTATACATATTATCAAATTAAGTACTAGATACAAAAGGAAACCTTAGATAAGTCTTCAAGAGGAACTCGATTCTAACCAGATGGTCGTTGGTACTACGACCATGACGAAAGCCACTTTGGAAAGGAGAAATTAAATTGTTGCTTTCCAGATACCATACAAGCCGAGAATTGATCATTCGTTCCATTGTATTACATACACAGCTAGTTAGTGATATAGGTCTGTAGTTGGTAGGATCTGCGTTATCTTTGCCTGGTTTGGGAATTGGTATTATTATTGCTTCTTTCCAAATTTTTGGTACATTGCCAGTGATCCATAAATCATTGAAGATATCTAGAAGAACTCTCAGGGACGGTTCTGGAAGGTGTTTTAAAACCTGGTATTGTATATCGTCAGGCCCAGCGGAAGTATCATTGGCCTTATTCAAGGATTCCATAAGTTCCGACAATGAAAACGGTTGGTTATAACTCTTTAAGTTATTTGATGTGAATTTCAACCGTATCTCTTCTTTTTGAGTTTTAAGTCTTCGGAAAGCTTCGGAATAATTAGACGATGAGGAATTTTTGGAGAAACAATCAGCAAGTACATTAGCTATTTCATGCTTGCTTTTATAATTGATGTTTTTTAGCTTAAGGTGTTGGAGGCAATTGTATTTTCCTTTACCATTTATTTTGCGGATCGTGTCCCAAACTTTGTTTATAGAGGAACGAGAGTTTAAAGTTGAAACATATTTTTTCCATGATGTTCGTTTATTTTCCTTAATCGTGCGGCGTGTTTTAGCCCGCGTAATACGGTATTGAGCTAACTTTTCGGGCGTTGGACGATTATTGAATTTGTTCAGTGCTTCTCGGCGTTGTTTAATGGCTTCTTTACATTCTTTAGTGAACCATGGTTTGGGCTTTTTTGAGAATTTGTCGAGGACTTAGGAATGGACTCTTCTGCAATCTCAATTACGATGGATGTAAATTGTCGAATTGGATTATCATCATTTAGTGTGGTATTCCTATTAAGTCTCATTGTACAAAGTGTTTCAAATTTGGCCCAGTCAGCTTTCTTTAAGTTCCACTGTGGAAATGTGTCATCAATTTTGGTATTGGTGTTCTTAAGATATATTGGAGAATGATCACTGCTATGAAGGTCATCAGCGACCTTCCAATTATAATCGAACAGAAGTGAAGGAGTACATATTGTTAAGTCAATGCAAGTGTATGTACCCGTTCCTGGGTGCAGATAAATCGGAGACTTCTTATTAAATAGACACAAGTCGTATCTAGCAACAAAATCTTCAACTATTTTCCCTTTGTCACTTATGTATTTTGATCCCCATGAAATGTTATGGGCATTAAAATCACCAAGTAAAACAAATGGCGTGGAAAGTTGTTGAACAATTGTGTCTAATTCGTTTGGTGATAATTTAGTATTTGGTGGTATGTAGACAGAACAAAATGTAATCACCCGATGTAGAGTGACACTTACAGCAATGGCTTGTAAATTTGTATTCAAAGGGATGTTTCTATGTGGGGATCTATTGTTCACAGCGATAGACACCCCACCTGAGGCCCTGTCAACATTTTATAGGCATGTGTTAAAAAGGGAGTAGGTTTTGAATGTGATATTGTCCGTATCTTTTAAAAAGGTTTCCTGAAGACATAACAAAGCTGGATCATATTTATTTAAAAGCAGAAGAATCTCATTGTAATTAGCTTTAAGTCCTCGACAGTTCCATTGTATTATTGTGTTTTTCATTATAAATTTAGAATGGAGGTTTTGGATTTAGGTTAGACTTTTCGAGGGGAACATCTATAGGGTTATTTATCTGGGGGAAGTACGAGTGTGATTCTTTTGTTAGGTTTTGAGCTACCTTGAGAACACGGAGCAGTATCTTCTGCATCCATGTTCTCAATGTCCCCAAACCTTTTGAATAGTTTGATGGGGTCATCTGACCCCTTTTGTTGTCTATTTCCCTGGGATTTGCTTTTCTTTGGTGACTAAGTTTGCTGAGTGTTGTTAAAGGTCGTTTGGGTAGATGCCGTGCTTTTTTCTGCTTGTTAATGTGGGGTGTTATGTTTTAATGTTGAATCGGGTATATCTGTTTGAGTTTGAGCGTCCTTCGATGTCTTTGGATTGTTTTTCACTATAGTAGAGAAGGATGGGCCAGAAAGAGATGTTTTTGACTGTACTAGCTTTCTAGCCTCTGGGAAGGGAATGTTGGAAGTATATTTGATCCTCTGGATTTCCTTCTCTTGTTTCCAGGTATCACAATCCTTGGAAATGGCGTGGTGCTCTTTTCCACAGTTGATACAATGTGGAGTTGCTTTGCATTCCGATTCCTGGTGAGAGTTGTCTCCGCATCGGCCTTATATTTGGTTTCTTGAACAGCGGATTTCATGATGTCCATATTTTTGACACTTGTAGCATCGAAGTGGGTTGGGGATATATACGTCAACCTTCACTTGCAAAAAACCAACTTTGACCACTTTGTGTACTGTTGGTTTATTGAAGGTGAGTATAATGGTGTTGCTGTCCTGTAGATTGTTGTTACGTTTGATACGTATTCTGCGGACTGCAGTGACACCTTCAATTTTCATTCCTTCAATGATATCTCTGTCGGTGACTCCAGCGAAATCACGACAGCGAATAACACCTTTGGAGGTATTTAATGTTGTGTGGGCGAATGACGACGCTGGAATATCGAAGAATGTTTTTATTTTACTTTTTTTGAGGTTTTCTGTTTGACCTCGTCGCTGACATTCAACAAGTAGACAACCCGATTTCAACTTTTTAACACTTTTTGGCGATCCAATCAATCCGGTTATTGTCTTTTCTATAACGAAAGGAGAAAGTGTAGTAAGTGCTTTTGTTGCATCTTTTGATTGTATTACCATGAAGCGTGGAAATGAATCCACGCCACATGGTTCATCATCTGTGTCAGATGCTGGTTTGGTTCGTTTTACCTGATTTTTTTTAATAGTTGAATTCTCCATGATGGCAGTTTGAAAAATTCAGTACCCGTGATCCCCACCCACCAAGGAGTCCAACAAGGGGACACTTTTCAAGTGCCAGGGAAACACAGATAAGATACGCAGTTGATAAAATTACCTTTGGTTGACCCTGAAGTCGCCAATTTCAAAGATCAGTAAAATTACCCCCTGTTTGACCCGTTAAGCCACCGCCTTCTAGGAAGTCGTCTAAGATTTAAGAAAGGGAAAGATATAGGAATAGAATATAGGGGCAACGGTTGTATCAAACGAGATACAAGAATAAAGTAAAAGGAGAAAAGGAGGTGAGAGAGTTAATAAAAACTTCCTAGAGCTCGGCGTGACCAGCCGATTTGTCGAGACCGGGCCCATCTCAACCACCCGTCTTAAGAGAAATAGAGGCCAAAGTAGTGTGTTGCAACTATCAGGATCCTTTCCTCCTCCCGTTATGGGTCGCAACCCACGGCAAACAGGTTGCCTCTACTTAGTCGCCTTTTAAGACACGTAGCGAGGCACACGGGCCAATTCTACAACCCCGGACCCGCAGGGGGAAGCAATGGTTTTACAAACTTGGAATTTTTTTTGTCATAAGACCATGCAGATAAAAGTACGGCTGGTTTGCTTAAAGAGTAAGACTCTATAGTCTGTTGTTTGCGTCCTTTTGTCGCATAAAGGGGAGTTAAAATATGAAGAATATTAAAAAATGTTTGAATATTTTACTTTTTACCTTCATTGAATATTTCAACAAATACCGACTGATATACAAAATTACGTACCACGATATGATTTGTAGTTGAACCCATAACGTGCAGATATTTGCGTGTGATGTAACATTGGAATATCAGGAAAGGAGAAATTATTCTTCTTCTGGCCAAATTGCATACTGTACAATCTGCTTGCTCTTAGGATACTCACATACTGATATCAAACCCGACTTGTGGAATGTTGACATGGAATTTTCTGCAGTATCCTACATTTTTTAGGTGGTCTTGAATTCATGGAACGTGACCTACATACTGGAGAACCGTTGTCAGCGACATTCTGTACGGAAATATGCTTCTTTGAACAATGTACCTGATAAAGACACTCAATACAAAGTGGAAGATATTGATTTTGTTACGGACATTATTTGATCGCATGTATTTGATATACTGATAAATCACTTAATGCTCAGAAAGGTTTTTGCAGGATGGGTCTTCATTTGCTGGTGGCTGATCAATGCAGACTTGGGTTGATATCAATAAACATCAATCAGCCAAATAACAAAGGAGTGACCAAATACCATTGAATGAGATTACCATATGATATGAAGTACTGTTTTAGCGCGAATGAAGGGAATATCATACAGTCTGGATCGACTAAAACAAACAGAGACCATTAGTTGCTCAACGTAATGTAACAATTGAGTTTTATACGCATTACTTTTCGATTTAGAATGTTATACAGGTACATGTATCTTACACTACTAGTGTCAATGGACAACGTTGTGGAACACTACCGAACCAACTGTGCAAGCACCTGTACCCGTGTACCCTAGGTATCTATCCACTCCATAATATTGCACCTACGTGTAAGTCCCCCCTCCTGACATACTTAGTGAAGAAACACATAATCTCCACTTTTACGCACCCTTCATACAAGCATGGTTTAGATCCAGGTGATTTTTAGCTGAATAACTTTAACAAAGATTTGCTCAGGGTCAGACAATTTTGCAATTTTGAAATCTGCCTTATGGTTCGGTGATCAGTTTACCAAACGTGAATTTTTAAACAAAAGACTTTTTTAACTGAATAACCAGGCTGTAAATGTTTGTGAAAGTGCATTGGGGTCTTAAATAAAGTAATGCACAATGCATAATTTGCACCAATAAACACTGTTCCATAGCGCACTATTTTTAAAATACCCCTCATTATTCAGAGAAAAACCTATCTTTAGAACATCTTGAGATTTCAAGAAAGAAATAGATCATAGATCTTTATCTAAAGTGTCATGACTAGGTTAAGGAAGAGTTGCAATAATAAACACACCAACGACTTTCGAATATCTGCAATCTGGTTTACCAATGCTGACTTTGTTTTAAGTGACTTCTCTAGAGCTTCAAATTTCTTTGCTCGCTCTCTTTTATTCTGCACTTCGGCCTGAAATAGATATTAACTATTTAAGTTTTTAAGACAAGGACCTGAAACTGAAAGTTTAAAAGAACATAAAGATATTTACGACCCACCAGACACTACGCACGACCCATGTAGGTAGTATGTGATGGAAATGCTCATCTATTATTTGATGCATGAAACAATTAATGAAAGCAGATGATCAAACAAAATCGGAATCACTAGTTTAAATGCATCTTATACATCGACTGTGCAGAAAACATACACATCATCACCAAGCTTATAAATATTTCGTCATCATCATCACTCATTATCATCTCCTCTTTTGTCATCAATATCATCATCGTTATCAAACAAAGTGAAATATTTAACAAATATATGAGGAATATAAAAATTTAATTTCTTACTAATGACAGCTTTTACCATTAGAAACTATGTTATATACCTCTTTGTCGCTGAAGAGTGAATGTACTAGCAATGTTTATTACTTGAATGGCACAAATACTGCTGCAAATGCTTTCATTACTAGTGATAATAATAATAATAATAATAATAATAATAATAATAATAATAATAATAATAATAATAATAATAATAATAATAATAATAATGATAATGATAATAATAATAATAATAATAATAATAATAATAATAATAATAATAGCAAGATGTAGAAGAAAGCATCTAGTTCATTCGAGATCTGAGAAGGGATTTCAAAGTTTTTGTAACCTAGTTTCATGAGTTGTTTACAAAGTTCTCGGACTATCAATGCTATACGTAATACGAAAAGAAAATAAGGTAGTTTTAATATCCATAAATAAAGTCATATTAAAATCATACATGACCTGTTGCTAATGATGAAATGCCTTTGACATTCATTATGCAAATGCCTAAACCTCGTTTCAGGTATATAAAATATGCCTTTCGCTACATAGATCATCATATTTCCAAATCATGTAGACCCAAAGTAAAATTTAATTTACAATTAATGACTCTTTCAACAAAATAGACAAATTTACCCACAGACAGACAAAAAGACCCACAGACAGAAACCTTTAAATCTTTGATAAGAATTGTCAGTTTGTTTTTCTCATCACTGGAAACGGCCTTTGCATTATCCTTCAGAATCTTCTCGAGTTGCGCCGATGCTGATATATAAATCTGGTCCATTTTTCCCCACGATACGACAGTTCAACTTTATCTGACAACGAAAACAACATAGGTCATATGCAGATCATATTAGATGATATGGATATTAATCATATTAAAATTTATGATAGATACACTGTGATAAATAATTTTAATACACATAACAAGACATGCGAACGGTAACTGTAGTAAATGTCGCCATGTAAATTAGTTTCGTCAGTACTACTAGAACAAAACTCTTTGATGTCACCATTTTTATCGGAGAAGGCTTCCACGGTGTTATCGCATTTACAATAAGTGGACTATTCAAAATTGTAGTCATAGAAATTTAACATAATCAAGTACGTTTAAAACAACGCTTTGGTCCGCATAAAATGTGCTGGTCTGAGAACGATATCTGAAGTTTAAGTTCAAAGCTTGTAATATTTGTATGTCACTCTGAAGTCTTGTTAGACTCCGTAATTCACGATAAACAGCTTTATAACACGCTGTTTTTGATTCAGCAAACTTTATGTGCCTCGACAACCTTCTCAACATGTTTAGAAAAGGTTGTCTCTTAAAATTACTCTTCTGAAAAGAATCTATCGAAACGCGTGATCTATGTTAAAAGATGATTCGGTATCATGCGTATTAACTAGTTTCATATTGTGCTAGGAAAAGCAAACTTTTTGATGTAGAAAGCAAGAGATTTGTGCATAATCATCCGTGTATATGTCCATCTTTTTTGCATATAACCATTTAGTTAGGATTCACGTGTATGTGGTTTAATGTTGTAGATATTTATTGTAACTTTGTATAAAATTTATAATTGTCATTTTCTTAAATATTCTTGGGGGAATTAACTAGAAGTCCCTAATATCGGTCGATTTCAATTTATTTATGATTCGATCTTATAATTATGATGCCCTGAAAGAAGCTAGCAAAAATTTAAGTTTATATTTCATTCATGCATTCTTTCTTATCGATCATTTTATATCGATCAATATTTCTTATTCATATTTTGAACACTCGTTCTGTGGAAACAATTGTCAGGTGTACATAGTAATCTAATGTAAACTACTAATTTTACTTTTTTATACTAATAGAAAAAATGTTTTGGGACCAAAAACCTTCCAATGTGTCAAACAATAAAATGTACGTCTTGCTTGTTAATATGCGAAATTTTTATGGCCATAATTGTTTTATGTTTGTATTGATATTTCATATCACTAAAACATATGATTAAAATAAGTTTGTTGTGATTCTCAGTGTGATCTATATATTACCTCTGATGCCATAAGAATTTCCTGTGTACAAAATTCCATAATCAGAACCCTTTACTAACTTGCAAAACTGTTATTAAATCTATTCCACTTCTTTTAAAATCGTACGTACAGTTTATTCAAACACTAGCTGATTCGTATTGTATGCACCTACCTGCTAAATATTTTATATAAAAGCACCGAGGAGACCCACCAATGTGTTCATTAAGCACGAATGCCCCTGAAACCAGAACAGATCCATTCCGACATCGTCATGCAGTCAGAAACGAAAAGTACGTTAAATCTTGAAATTCAAACCACAGTGTTCTACATTTGTAAAATGTTTTTTTTGCAATCTAAAATATGCATGCAGATATAACGTTTATAGTCTTAGCAAACTTTTACAACAGATACTGAGTAATTAAAATATTGGTCAGTGTAACCTCATTTTGAAACGGTAGCAATGTACTTACCAACACGCTACCACGCACATGTAAGTTTCATACCTATTTGATAAAATACGATCGAAGTCGTGACGTAAAATGAAAAGCTCTATCGACGTTGCTTAGTAGGTACATATAATTAACACCAACAGAAACTGGAAATAGCGGCGTTGTAAAATTTAT
Organism: Potamilus streckersoni; assembly: GCA_016746295.1. Lineage (NCBI taxonomy): Eukaryota > Metazoa > Mollusca > Bivalvia > Unionida > Unionidae > Potamilus > Potamilus streckersoni. Next base: position 208,037 of record JAEAOA010000619.1, on the reverse strand, counting down.
AGATGCCTACTTAAAATGGCTACATGGTGGTTTCATTTTAGTCTTATAAATTCTATATTAGTTCCGTAATTTAAAATTAATTATTGTTTTTGAAATATAATAGACTTTTCATGATTTGTTTTACAAACACCGCTAATTACCGTATTAATTTTAAATCCAATTGCTAATTTCAGTTTAAGCCATACGTTTTACATTTAGTCACAACCAAACATCTGATATTATATTCCTGACCCTCTTCAGTCCCCGCTAAAGTCCATATTTCTTGAATAAATTTAGTTCTACTTTCATCCAACTAATATCTTTCACATTTTGTCTATTTATTCTGTTTAAGTCCGTGACAATTTTGGAAATTAATTCCTAATTTTTTTTCTAAATCAATATTTTTACCAAATTTGTTCCTAGTTCCTGCTAATGCGCTTGACGATTTCAATTTTTAGTATCATTTATCCAGAGATTTTGTCTCCATTAAAAGCCATATTAGTCGTAATTCTAGTCTAAGCCATGAAGTTTACATTTGTTTCTGATTTATATCAGTTTTTTTCTAAAGTCCTTGACAGTTTTAGTGATAAATTTTAGTCTCAGCCATAAATCTGTATTTTTCCGATTTTGAACAGTCCTCGCTTAGGTCTCTGATAGTTGTAGAATTTCAGAACTACATTAGCCTAAAGCAGTTTTAACCTTTTAAGTCTCCGGTAAGGTCTGGGAAGTTTTGAAAGCTTAGTATGACATACCCCCATGTCATTATGTTTACATTGCTCAATAATTATTTTCAGCCTGAGCTATATTCCGTAACAGTTACATAATTGTATCATTACTTCCAGTGACGTCCATTTTACTCTTAGTATGAATTGGTTCATTCATTATACATTGATTATACATATCTATTACATCTATACAATATAAGCAAATTTGCTGACACCAACTGAGATCCAGGTAGCCAGTAGGCAGCATTCTGTCCAACTGGCTTCTCTTTGTCTGCTTAGTCTCTAAAGTGGTGAGTGTTTGACCGTGACATTGGGAGATTGTCAGTCTAAACTTAGATCTTAGTCTTCATTAGTTTAACCCAATATATCATGCAGTCTACCATTAAACATTTGTTAACGGATCTGACTTCTGATCAGCAGTTAGCTGTGTGTACTAGTCAACATCACGATATTCCTTAATAAATTTGTGCGCAGGTCAGTGGATGTGACTGATAGTCAGCAGATATGTGTGCTGGTCACTAGCTATGGTGCTGGTCAGTCAGACGCAACGCGTGAAATAGCCACCGGCCCTCCGCTCAAATGCCAGTTAATTTTTCGGCTAATTGGCGCAAACCTTGAGCGCCGTCCGTATGACTAGTTGGACTTTAGGTATATCGGGTAAATATAAACTACAAGATATATGTTGTATGATGGAAAAGGAAATAACAGAAACCCAGTGGCAGATAAATAACGGAAATTGTTTATTATCACTACTCGCGAATCTGAGAAGATAAATGACTTGCGTATAGCTGCGTTCAATATACGCTTATAACTCCAGTTAAAAACACGTTTGTGTTAATGTGTTATCAGCTACTTCCGATTCCCAAAGTAAACATACAGATATGATTGAATGTCGCAAGCGACTAAAATCTAAAAAACAAACACATCCAAGAAACAAAAAAAGTATTTAAGAAAAGTATTCAAAAAAAGTATTCAAAAGGAGTGTGACACTAAAAAAAGCGATATTTTAAAAATGTTTGGGTTGTAGAATTTACTTAAGATATGGAAACATGATACTGCTAATGCCATGGTAAGGATGTTAAATATTCCGCTTCAATGTGCAGGTGTGGGTGAGTTTGAATCAGTTCCTCCAACGTATGGACGAAATGCCAAGTCAATGGATGGGCATTCCGATTGCTATTCTGATGATTCCGGCTGTTCATCAATGACAGCAATTACTAGTGCCTTTTTGCATGCAGAGCCATCATCAAATGTAAAGGAATAAATGGAAATTCAAATATGCAATATTAACCTCCTGTTCCTATGCAGATCCATGGAGTCAAATGTATGGACTTATGTTAAATTATTTGTTTAACCGTACCGATCCTAAGCCAAAATGGCGACAGAATTATATGTTTTTCTTGAATCCATCCCAAATAAGTTATACCCAAACTGTCTGACTATAATACGTACGAAACATGTTGCATATCCATGGGGCCAACAACACAATATAATAAATCTAAAGCTATTATCAAATTTACAGATGTATATCATTTACGCCATGGTGAAGAGACTCTTTACCTGTAAAATAAATGCCACAGCATACAGTTACATGATACGTAAGTTAATAATAACTGAGAAGCTGACCACAATAGGTACATTATACAGCATGACAATAGTAACATATGTTCAGTATATATTAATTGCGGTACAAAGAAAACAATTATCAATAAATACTAACATGATTTGAACAAATGAAGAGTTTAAATAGGCAAGAATATAAATAAGTACATGCACACAATGTAATGTACACACATGAGGCATTTTGCGAGAAAACAACTCGGTATGAATCCAAGAATAAGGAATAAATAATAATAATAAAAAATTCATTAGAGATTAAAAGATATCAAAAAGCCATGTGGCCTTAAAAGAAATATGCATGAAAAAAATGTGTATATTACAGGGTGAATACTTAGCTACAAACAGTTAAGATATTATTGCAGAATAATATAGCGACAATGAACTCAGCAAATATTTCTAAGCGAAACACGACTTTCCTAACTTTGTCTCAAGAATTTCAAAGCAAATTTTCATCTTTAGTACAAACTCGTAAATCTTGCATCTGTAACATAGAATATTAAAAATGAATGTACAGTGTATTCTTAGGTATTGAGGTCCTACATGTCGATTAACAGAATCTGAACTACCATTAAAATGCACATAAAATTTATTTTACTCAAACTGGTCCATCCAAGGCGTAAGGAAATAATTATAAAGAAACAAAGAAAACAGAACCAACAACTTTAATTTAATCTCAAATTATTTCACATAGGCAGAACTACAAAGGATTTAGCTTGGTGTCGACAAAACAAATGAATTTCTCCTGAAATAAAAGTAATAAAACTAACAACTATATTTAAATTAAAATACACCTTAACAACATGATCAAATGCTTTAAAGCAAATATGCAACTAGATACTAAACAAACAAAACGCAAAACGTTTGATGCACAAATGTGACACCGTTGTGCCAGACAATAGACACAATTTCTTCGATGTGCCATTATTGAAATACGGATGTGCAAATGACTGATAATGCGTGAATGTGAAAACTAAAGTTATGCTGGATCACAAGGTAATCACTGCTGCACTTAAAACAAACCCCACTGACATACTTCGACTGTCCAAACAGCGGATGATTTTAATTATAACTTTGGAACATTACTTGGTATTATTTAACGGACTTATATTACCTCTTATATTATCAAATTAAAAAACTTGCTCTCTCATAAGTTGAATCATACAATATAGTAAATACAAAAATAACAACATTATTTTACAGATATATCGCAGCTGACCTATGTAAGTTTGACAAGTCACAAACAGTGAATATTATTGTTACACAGACCATACAACTATAGAACCAAAAGGATAAAATATTGCAATTAAACAGCCCACAGCTAATGGATAAAGGAAAATATGTATACCCCACATTATTGGGCCGCCCATACCACCAAACCAAACGCAGTCTTAAGCCACATCCCTCGTGGATCGAGCAGGGAAAATGTGTTTTTATACCCCTCGCCATCGAAGATGTAGCCTAGCTGAAGCAAGACGCATATGTGTGAGCAAATGCAGGGTCGAACAAGGCCGCGCTTGTGTGCGGTCTTTCAGCTAATTGCATGACGGCAATCATGGAAACACCTATCAGATTTGTTATGCATAATATTAGCCATATAAATGTTCAATTAGAAAAAGAGTGTATTATGTTTAGTACATACTATATGTAGTGAACACACCTACAGGTAAGATGTTGTTTGAAGCTAAAACAAGCAAATCTGCGTTGCTGAAGACTTAAAATCGTAAAATAAAGCTAGAAAAAAAAACAAACATTTTTTTTAGATTAAAGTGCTAAATTTACAACGCAAGGCATAAAGAAGGTACTGTTATTAATAAATGTTGGAAATGCGATGCAGCGGTTAACTCAGAAGATGCAATATAGTTTTCCTGCGCTAAATCAAACACAGCTCATACTTTGAAAAGAAACAAAATAGTTCGGGAAGAATGTTAGCTCAAAGACCGGCGTCGCTTTGCTACTTGCGTCAGTACCGCTTCTGCGATCAGCAGCAGCATCTTAAGAAACCAAACCTATTGTCGATGATATTAATATATATATCGATGAATTGTTTGAGGGATTTGCAGAAGCCGATCGACAACCCAAACCATGGGCCGTGTTGTAACCCTTTATAATATGTGAAAGGTGAAGAGAACGTGCCAACGCAGAAGGGATTACATTTCTAGCTACTGTGAGCTGTGAGACATCGGCTCAAAGGAGACGTAGTCGCATTTATGAGCTCAATGATGTCGGATACGAGGAACGTATTTATTTCAAACATATTAAGCCTTAACGTGTTGAAGTTTGAACAAGTGTCGGATACAGATACATAGATGAAACCAATTACGGTTGATGCGTGCTGTACGAACTATTGCAGCAGTGATGAGCGATGATGATGTAGCAACTGCACTCGTCTTGGACAGTATCAAGTGCTACATGCGCTTAAGATCTGCTGACGATTTGTAAGATATGTGCATCTCAAACTTGGTGTAACTAAGTACCGCCCATTTCGTGGTAGAAGCTACACTCCAACACCCAGGGCAATTCCGCAAGCCGTTATCAATGTAAAACAGTTACACAGGCAACCAATGTTTCGAATTGGACATTCTGTTGGTCGTGTGTCCTGGCGAACACACCAAACATCCAAGCAGACCGCAATGGTGAACGAGATCGACAAAAGTTTAAGCGGCTAAACCACAGCGTATTTGGCTGTAAAGATAGAACCAATATTTAACCGCGTGGTTTTTAATAATAGCAGTATGACGGTAAAAAGCACGTATTAAGACAATATCAGTGCTTATTTATCAAGCCTGATTTGACGCAACTGTTCAATAATGTAAACCTGATCATGCTAATATTCAGCTTAGGTCACAATGAAATATGAAAAGTCAGTGACCAAGGGGGAGCTCTCTAGATACACGAATAAAACCGACCGCACAGCATACAGCAAACACGCCATTAATACAGAACCTGAGGACCTCGTGGTGTTCGATGATGTTGCCAGATACTTCAAACCTCATGAGTGGATATTCTTTTCTCTCGTCACCAAACAGACCAATGCAGAGGGTACCAACAATGTGGTCTCTATCGCTAATGACGTGATAAAGAGAAGCTGGAGAGCCTGTAAACTGAAAATTTACAAAACCCTAAGTTCAAAGATGCTGCCAAGTTAATTGTTACCACTATTGAGGTAACAGCTTCGCCGGCCAATGCTATCCATGCCGTATGTCTTGTTGTCTTATAAATTGTTAAGAGGACTTTCAGTGGCTGAAACATTTGATTTATTCAGCGAACATAGTCAAAAAAGCACCACGTCTGTCGGCCTTCGAATAGAGGGCTTGGTCTTTTTAACTTAGTTTTGGTGATTGCAGAAATGGGAGTGAGACAGGGTTCTTGCAGTGGCCTTGATTATAAGGCAGCCCGACATTCTTTTTCAACCTTCTAGCCGGTGCAAAGGACCGCACAAAAATATAAATTAAGATACACATGCGTGGTGTAGCTAAAGCCGACATAAATGATCAATTAAACGTTTATGCCAAACATTATTCGCAGAACGTTAAAACTTTTAAACTGTCAGGCTGCCACCTGCTACTAACGGCAGGCAGCGTACAGGATTGGTGGGCCCTAGGAAAAATTATCATGGAGGTCCCGATGAATTACAAATTGTAATGGCGGTGGACGCCCTGATCGTTGTGGGACCCCCGTTTCCTAGTTGCCCTAACCTTTCAGTTTCTTCGACACTGAAGGCTACTGATCTTACATGTGATAAAACAAAATCCATTCTCTGTTTTGCATGTTCCTAGTCAGAGCGTCCTAGTTAGGGCAACATCTTAGTCAGGTCGAAGCTAACGCCAATCACTAGTCAAGACAAACCTAGCTAAGCTGGCCCCTGTGACAACAAAAGATGCAAAACTTGTCAACATGTGATAGAGACCAGGACATTTACTAGCACAGTGACTAGAGAAAAACTAATCATACATGGTTCAAACAAAACAGAGAAAACAGAATGTAATTTATCTCATCACATGTATAATCTGTAGCCTTCAGTATGTCGGAGAAATTGAAAGGCTATACAAAAGGATCAATCTTCATAGATCTGACTGGATGACAAAGAAGCTGTACAGAAGCCCTGTAGCAGAACACTTATCCTCCCCTGGCCATACTTTCAGTGACATAACACTTATCACAATTGCTAAAAAAAACCCAACTGGAGTTCCGAAACCAGGAAGAAAAAGGAATCTTAATGTATACTCTGCCTTAAAATATTAAAACCAAGCAGTTTAAACCAAGAAGACTATAAAAAGACGTTCATTCACAAACAGAATAATCATTTGCATTTGATACATTTTCTTTTCAAACTTTTTCTCAATTTTCTTAGTAGCCATCTATAGGAATAAAATATCCGAAATATAATTCACATTACATAATTGTACACAAAGCAATAGATGTCGCTACGGCTCATCGATTTCTAGGTGAATACAAATGTTTTCCAGTGTCCGCAACAAGTTGATATAGGTTGTTTGAGACATAATACATATAAAGGTTTAATTCATGTAGAATAGCCCATTTCATACCGGATTTAACCGAGTTGCTCCGTAATTATCCGAAAAACCTCCAGAGTCAATTTATACTCCAGCCACTCAAACGCTGGTAGGCATCTGTACATAACAAAATGACATGCATTGTTGTTTAGACGTATCAGATTAAAACAAATTAAAAAATGCCCACTACCTGCCCGCTAAATGCCTGGGACTTCTGCAGCTTTACCGTCAAAAAATATTCCAGGTTTGTCATACTGCGGATTAATACGAAAAATTCATTTTATTGGTAAACGAAACTAGATTTATGAAATGCGGTGTTATGGTAAAAGAATGGTATTAAATTATTAACATCGACACCGTTTCCATACTCGCATGTATATGTCCAGATGTAAACAGGCTCATAGCTACTCTCTCGTATGGCTATAAAATCCAGAAAGTAAGACAGGATGGTTCCAATATTAAATTTCGTCAATATCTGTGGCATCATCGCTGTTGAATAGCATTTTTCAACTCTATAAACGAAGCTGAAGTAGTTGGAACAGTTGATGCTTATGCTGAATTGTCCGCCTTGTTTTGACCACTAGTCTAGTCCCCTGCTTAGTATGCTCCCTGCGATGCACTCCGCTATACTATACTAGGGAACATACTAAGCAGGAATCAGTACACAATTAATAATATCCGGTTCAGTACCCACGAATGTAGTCCCAGTCTATTTTTAGATCACTTTTTCCTGTCAAAGTTTGGTGGTGATACTAGAGTCAGATTTTGGCATTCTTGGTAAGGATCTAAAGGCAATTGTTTATTCTTTAAAATGTGAGCTTATGGTGTGGTTGACTGTGTGTATTTCGGCGACAGTGCACATTGAGTAATAAGGTCATGGTGATGATCCGGAAGTGAAATCTGTGTTCCGTTGCCTGGTGTTTTGTTTACAATTCAGCCTCTCAAAAAAATGCAGGTCAACCCTTGACAAGAACTAAACCGTAAAGTCATCTTTGAAGGTATTTTAGATTAACATATGATTTGTATTGATTGTCACACAGTGGAAAGTTCAGTACTGAGAAACAAATGTAGAGAAAATATAGTGAAATTAATTTTGTACTATGGCCTGTCAGTAAAAAGTTGAAACTGGTATAAAATTTTTATTATTAATGACATACACATGAAATTTTAATAGGTTATGTATATTGACTTTAGAAACATACAAATGAAATTAAAAATAAAAAATAATTTTAATTTTAAAAATTTAAATGAAATTTAAAAAACAATTAAAAAATAAAAATTTTCCACAAATTATACATATATATAATATTTATTTAGAATGATATGAAAATATATCAGCATATATTATACTCCTACACCATATACAAGCTCAAATGATGGATATTTGTCAAATTTGATCAGAGAAAATATCTTTATTAGTCAAAATGAGACCCTCATTTAATATACATGAAGACAAAATTCTACTTTGCTTTGTACCTTTAGGTCATTGAAACTATTTATTTGGGGTCCAAACAGTTAATTTATGTGTTTATGATGGGGTGACTTCCTGAGTAACACATATCTGCTTGTATAGCTATCAGTAATTGTTTAGAAACATAGTTATAGGGTATTTAGTGAGAGGACAGAGATGAAGACTTTATACTAGAACCTGTTTAAGTTCTCCACAAAATCATATTAAGCTGTCAGAGAATGAAATACAGGTCAGAGGGGGTAAAATATACTTTACCCAGGTATATTTACCATTGCATGTAAGAAAACAGCAAAATGATGTAAGTTGAACACAGAATGCATTCCATTTTATTGTTCAGTTTCTTTAAGATGTGGAATGAAGTGTGGCATTGTGGCCCAGATGATATTGTGAGAATTCTCCTGATCCATTTTGCTTTATGCATTATTAATGACTAATAATATTTGGTATCTGACACTTTAAAGATTACATAAGTAATATTCAAACAGATTATTTGAATTTAACTTTCTCCAACTGATCCTAATATGGTTACATAGCTGACATGAACAAATATGCATATATTTTGTAATGTTTGGAATCAAACGTTGACATTGTTAGGCTGACATAGTACCTATAGTGAATCTGTAAGTCTCAGTTTTGACTGTGTGCACTTAAAATATCCCAAGATGTTATTTTTATCATGAATATGCCTCTGTATGGTAACACATTTCAATTTAGTACTTTGACAGAGGGCGGTATTGCAGTATCAGCTGATATCTGATTCCATTGAATCATTGAATCATTTAACTTAATAACTTGGTAGCCAAGACTCTTAAAAATAGACTAAAAAATGTTCAAACAGATTATTTGAATCATGTTTGCACATGTGATGTTACCAAGTACATTGCATATGTCCCACACATGCAAATATCCATCCTTGTTTACAAGTTTTCGGGATGAAAATTTCACATTTAGTTGATGATATAGGATCTATTGGTACCTATAGTTGATCTGTGTGGCCACATTTTGCTATATTCACTTGCAATATCTAAAATTGTTTTTCCTTCACGAATAGGATTGCATATAGTAATAAATTTTAATTTGGTGCATTGTCATTTGACTTTCCACTATACTGGTATGTATCAATGTTTGCACCAATGATCAAACATCACCGTTCCAACATTGCCTTCAACTTTATGATACATACTCTACCTGATTAGTTATTTAACCTGTAAATGGCTAAATATGCTTGTAGAAACTTCATCTATTTTGAGGATGCATTTGTCACTTTAATACATGCCCATTGCTTCACATCTTTGAGTGTTACTTTATAAAGTTTACCTTTAGTAACCCTATTTGCAACCTTAATGTTATTTTGAAATCACCATTTCTAACACATTTTAACTTCATTTGCCTACATCTTTCTGTTTTTTTTTAGAATAAGTGAAACATGTTATATCTTTTCAGGTCTAGCCTGGTATCTGGAACAAAGTATTAGAGTTGTATCATTTTGGAAGCTCTCCTGTAGTCCAATGGTGATAGCAAGGTCTCATAAGGACATGTGCAGTCTGCTGCTATAAGTGACCAAGATGAGCTGATATCAGTACACTGATATACAGCATCTCAAAGACATGGCTTAGATCTTCATAACAGAGATTCACATCATTTTTCAGTAAGGTGGATCTTCCCTGAAACTGTATTTTCATATTGCATTGTTGACTTTTGTAGTTATCGGCTTTAAAATGGAATCCATATTTGCTATAAAACATGGTAGTGGTCCCATCATTACTTTAAATTTGAGTAGGCTATTAGTTATACAAACAACTGCCCAAGTACCTAAAACAATAAATGTGGAACATAGCACCTGTCATTGTTTCTTTAGTATGTAAACCTATATGCATGTGGATAGGCATGTTGCAATTTGCTGTCAAAATCATTGGGAGCTATCATGCTTCAGTACCCCTGGGATTAATATTATCAGTTGTACAGACCTAAACTACCATTTGTTTTAACCACCATTCATTAATCAACTTTTCTGCCTTAAATTTGTCAAACTGAATGTCATAACTTGTATGAAAATTTAATTTTTGTAAAATAAATAGTTTGTAAAATTTATATATTTATTTAAATTTTCATTAAAATTTAATATATCAATAATTTTTAATTTCAAGAATATTTTCAGACAGGCCTTATCAAGTATTACAATTAGGTTTTTACTGCATTGAAAAATTCCTATAATTAAGGAAGATATAGCAAATTTAGTTTTGGTTTCTTAAGAACAATTGGATCCCTATAGAACACCAGCACTACACACTTTCTGATAGCTGTCACGTGTTTTGCTTGCAAGAAAATTTCAAAAGACTTTATGTATGAAGTTGAAATAGTAGTGGCAAGCAAAAAAAAAGTTTGACAAAAACATTGACCCTTTCAGGAATCAGTACACAATTAATAATATCCGGTTCAGTACCCACGAATGTAGTCCCAGTCTATTTTTAGATCACTTTTTCCTGTCAAAGTTTGGTGGTGATACTAGAGTCAGATTTTGGCATTCTTGGTAAGGATTTAAAGGTAATTGTTTATTCTTTAAAATGTGAGCATATGGTGTGGTTGACTGTGTGTATTTCGGCGACAGTGCACATTGAGTAATAAGGTCATGGTGATGATCCGGAAGTGAAATCTGTGTTCCGTTGCCTGGTGTTTTGTTTACAATTCAGCCTCTCAAAAAAATGCAGGTCAACCCTTGACAAGAACTAAACCGTAAAGTCATCTTTGAAGGTATTTTAGATTAACATATGATTTGTATTGATTGTCACACAGTGGAAAGTTCAGTACTGAGAAACAAATGTAGAGAAAATATAGTGAAATTAATTGTGTACTATGGCCAGCAGGGGACCAGACTATTTGCCTACCAGCTATCGATTGGATATTGCGGTCAGTTGACCACACGCCACGCGATCAAAATTCCGAGCAAATTACGAAGTTCGCCGAAGTCTCCATGAAATGGTCTATTAGCGATGTAGAGGTTTGCTAATACAACGTTTTTGTGTGTTTTATTTCATTGTTTTGTATATGCCTTTGAGAAAGACTTTTTAAGAGACGAAAGCGCTCAGGCTAGTTAGATACTAGTTTTGCAATGTTTATGGTCAGTTTATTGAAGTTATATATATAACATTTCAGTGCCGAATGCAGCAAAAATGAGAAATAATGTACATATCAGAATGACTTTGATTCCTTGCGAGAATATTATTCATACAAACATAATGAATAAACAAGAACCATTCAAAACTGCAGCAAGTATGAAGTATAAATGAGAAAAACCTGAAATCCAACAAATTTATTTAAAAACATACTTCCTTATTATTCAGCGCAGTCACTATGAAATAAATCAAAATCAGAACTCAAGGACGTGGATTCATATATATATATATATATATATATATATATATATATATATATATATATATATATATATATATATATATATATATATATATATATAGATAGATAGATAGATAGATAGATAGATAGATAGATAGATTCGGTTTTATTTTATTTATTTTAAGATAGAGTTCATAAAACCGTCAACTAGCTCACTGAAAAAGCGATATTTGCTACCTTTCACACTTTGTATATATTGTACTGGGGGGGGCTCCTTTCCAAAATAAATTAAACAAACCTAGAAATTATCACATAAGGCGTATTTCATTCACCTTTTTCCCTACTACCATGAGATGTTCCATGTATAACCCACCAATTTGAATAGCTGTGATCATTCATACAAATTGAGTCATTAAAAATAACTTATCTAAATAAAAGTTTGTAATAACCATTATATTTTAAATTCACAGTCCATCTGTCGTAGACCAGAAAATTGCTGGCCGATTATCTATTATTTTCTGACAATACTGCTTGTGACTGCTAGTATTGTCAAAAAGCAAAACTATACATTGTGGACACGAACGGCTGATTGGTCTACATCCGTACCTATCCTCTGTGTCTCAGCCCCACGCACCCACCCAAATCACAATTAGGTGATTTGAGAATGTATGTTAGGCAAGTGCATCTATCTCATGTCGTTAAAACTGATTTGAAATCCGGCTGTCGTCTTGCCGAATCTGCTACCATCGCTTCAGATGCTAGTAGCATACTAACCGAGTTTAGGTGAGGTGGGTCCGACGGGGCGCCAAAGGTCTTTCGGCGCCCATAAATCTTTGGGGCCATTATCCCATCCCCAGCGACATCAAACCTGAGCTTTCACAGGAGAATGCTTAACAATACATTTGGTAGAACATGAGCTACAAAGTAAGGTGGGGCCCCGAATGGCCGAGTGGTTTAAAGCACTTAACGTTCCGGATTACTGCCATCTCACTTCTGTATGCATGGGTCATACTTGGGTATGTTAAAATGCCTGTCAGTAGCTTATCATGGGTCCGTGATTCTTTCCGGGGTTTTCCAGGATTCTTCCTCAACCAGTTATACTGGCCGACATGTATAACCTATCTTGGGCTGAAAAATGGCGTTAAAGCCTGGAATAACAACAAAGTAATGTGATCGTTTTAACCATTATCAGCGAACTAGAGGAGAGGAATAGGGGAGTAGTTTGATGTATGATTTGGACAGAGATAGGATTTAATCTTCCAATGTAGACAGTCGATTTTTTTTCAAATATCCCCTGACGGTAACGCATGAATATAGCTGACACGAAATTCTGTCCCTCTTAATCCCCAACTGCAAAGCATAATTACGGGTCACATTACATGTAATTTCGCATGCTTGATGGGGTCTGCAACCACCACCATAACCCCAGATGTTGCGATGGTTGCTGGACCAAGTAGTCAGAATTTTGGACACAGAATATACCTTCGTTTTATACATATCTTAAACTTTTAGTCATGCATTCAAAACATCTATAGTATCAGCCACATGCCGAGCCTGCTATATATATAGCACTCGCTCGTTTCTCAACGAAACAGCATGTTTTCTGTTGAAAAACTTACCTTTTTCGAGGCTAACCTGTGTGAAAACCGAATAATTTACCATACAGACATGACTAAGTTACTCTGTCAAGCATGCCAACTTCATTAATAAGGTCCAAGTAGCTCCAAGAAATCGAAACAATTCACTCGACGACATAAAAGTGTGTTCATAACAACTCACAAGGAAGTATATTAGTTACAAAAAGGGAAGTAACTCTGAACGCTCAATCCATACAGGTAACTCGACTCGTTATTGATCTTTAGGTTGTCGCTTATGGTTAAGTTTGGCAATTTTCCAAACTTATTTCAATGTGCATTGGATCATTGCAATGAGTAGTTTTGCCCATATATCACTAATAAGGTGAAATTATCCCCCTAATCATTATATGTGTGTGCGCTTCAGTGAAACTGAGCGATTTATGATGCGGGAGGGATAACCCACAATAGTGAAAAGCAAACTGAGGACAATGGGTCTTCATACCTTTAAACTGCTTATGTTAGTAGGACAAGTTGTATTGCTATTTTTAGCTTTCATGCCCAGTAAGCATAATGCAACACAATGCTTTTATCACTTTGCTCTCCTGGAAAATGACTTTTGACGACACGTCCAGCACAAGGGACTTTGTTGTCCTTTGCGAAATATGACTTTGGTTCCCCCTATGTAACCCAGGAAATAATTCACTTCCATCTATTTTGGTGTCACTGAAAGCTTGCCGTCTTAAGCGACCGCTTCGGTCGCCTATATGATCGGTCCTGCCCTGCTTCAGGATATGTTAGAGTTATGTGACAGGTGTACGTAATGTGTCACGCTTTGCACACAGTCAGGGCCGGATTTATCATTATACTTAGGTTTGCTAATGCACAAGGCCCCTGATGGCATGGGAGCCCATTTTCTTGGCAAACTAATTGCGATGATTTTTTTCTCAAAATTCTGGCTATTTTAACTGCTCCTTAATTTCCTGAGTATATGCACCTAAATACCTGTGTAGACCTACTGTGCCTACCCCCTTCATGGCAAAAGTAAGGGGCCTCATAACTTACCTAGTACAGGGCCTCATTTATCCTGAAACCGGCACTACACACCGTATCTCACCGTCCTTATCTGCTACAAAAATGTTCCATTAATTAATATTTAAACAATGTCCTCATCATATATGTCATGTATCCGTGCCAATAATGGTTCAACCAGTTCATCTCTTCATATAGGACACTGGATCGTACTTAAACTTCCTACACTTACTTTATGTTATGTTGGCACATGGTGTCATTTTATCTTGCCGATTAAGAAATATTGTTCGAACATCGGCGATTTCAAAACAAGTAGATTCCAGCCTTTTTCACGACCCTTTTTACAATTAGTTTTAAAAGGTGGAATTAAATATACCGCTGAGAGACAGAGAGAACACTATGCTTTCAGGAATTTACCATTTCGCAAGCGTTTGATTGGCACGAGTGAGATCTATATGGCTACAAATTAGTCAACTGTTATACACAATACGAATATTTTTGAGGTAACAATTTGACTAAGAAGACAGTGGTCTATTCATTTTCAATCTTAACGAAATTCTGCAACAGTTTTAAATCAGACACTTCCAAGAGAAAAAAAGTTTAAAAAAACTAATTAAAAAAATGTCGCGAAGAGCTCAAAGCATATTTTTACTAATATATTCCCTCCGTCATAAACGTGAATCGTTACCACTATCTAGCTGGCCCTCAGTGTAATGTATCTTCTTAACAAATGCCCACGAGAGTATCTTGCTTCAGGATTTGGTACTGTTGTTGTTTTAGATATCACAGAGAAAAATCATTACAATCATAATAAATTTATAAAATTTGAGAACATTCACAAAATTGCCCTACTCACCTCAAATCTGCAAACTGGATTTTAAATAATCCGCAGGTTTTGGTACTCTGGAAATTTATCAAACTAAAGAAGATATTTATACAGACATATACTACATATTTAAGCCTGAAATTCTATTAGATATTTTGTTGTAAAAAGATATTACACCCGTTAGTAGATCACGGACAAGGTATAAGAACAAAGAGCACACGAGATCATGTGGTTTTAACACTTCTCGGGTGTTTGGCTAACCCTGATACCAGAAACAACAACATATTATTAAAGCAATTAATGCAACAACAAAACAACAATGTAAAAAATTAAATTGTTAGATGCTCTTTAAGGTTTTACTAGTGAAAGCACTGATACTCTATAATGGCTTCATCAGTCGATGTATAAAGTATGAGAAATGAAGGCCAGTTTTTAAATCCATTTAAAAATAACCACCTTATCGAATCGATCAGCATTACATCTTATCGTGTCTGGGAAATAACAAATCCTTAGATATTTTACAGGAAATCGTGTGAAATTATGTAATTTCTAAACCGTAATTTTGCCCACTACATAATTTACAATACATGCCGGTTACTAAAGATCACAGGCGAGAACTATTCACCTTGTTTCCATCCTTATTTATATCTCTCTGAACGAACAAACTGAGAGCACGTCTTATTTAGATTGAAAGATTGTTTCGGGAATGTCACTGTCACACACACACACACACACACACATACACACACATACACACACACACACACAAGAATGTACCTTTCTTATATTATTTTATAACGCAAAGAAAGGTTAACGGTTCATATTGTGTTTATAATAACAAGTCTCAAATAAAATATCAACATAACTTCCGATTTTATTTAACGTATATGTACGTTATGTAAGAAAAAGAAAAAATCTTTTCTTTGCATAAATACCTTATATAATGTAACTTGTTCTCTTAAAAACAATATATTTTAATTGTTTCTTTATCACTCGAGAAGATATCACTTTTGTGTACCACCCGGTAAAAATATATGGTATTAACGTTGGCAAATGAATATTCTCTATTAGTATTGGCAATCGAATCTCATAATCCCTTAATTCAATCTCCTTTTCAAGTTGAATGACAATTTAGATTGCGCCATTATCTGGCGAAAACACACTCGACTTATTCACGTTGAGATCCGTAAAGACCGTGATTTTTTAATATTTTTCCAACTGCAATAAACGCAGTAATGAGACCGCGAGCATGCGGAATTGCCCGTGATGATTTTTGCTGAAAAAGACACGTGGATTTCTGACTTCTTGGACTAGATAATTATCATTTCTGTGGGTTACATTCGCAACAAGACGCTTCATCTAGCCATCGATTACGTGTAGCACGAGGAACGTCTCAGAACTTATTATGGATGTTGTAAAGATGTTTGATGTCTATATGTAGTTCACGTAATACCGCCTGGAACGTCTCCACGTCCATGATGTTATCGTGAACAAAACAATCGATAGATCCTCATGAATGACCTATAGTTCGTTATTACATGCTCGAACCGACCCTCCCCCATTCTTTCCATTGCTTGCACTAATTCACTGAACTGCTGTGGGAAACCCGTCACCAAAAGCCTTTTAATTGTGTCTGGTTACCGATTGCATACATTTTTAAGTTGATTACTTAGTTACTCCTGTTCACGTGGATTCTGGTTTGGGTTCGGATCATGGTTTAAATTCGTGTTTGCGGTCAAGTTGGTAACGAAGGTAATGTCCAGGTTGACTCAGCCTGGGAATGTCATTAGGTTGTGGTTGCTGCGTAGACTCCCTAGGTTGGTCGGGTTCATAATATGGCTTTGATTCATACAGAATTTTGGCACCTTCATCAAAGTAATTTTTTGTTGCAACTGTACGCATTATACGTTGATCGAGTGACTACACTAGAATGCAGAATAGCCATCATCGCTCTAATGATTATTTGTAAGACCGTCCGGTTCAACAAAACGAAATATCTTTAGCATTTTGCAGTTGTTAAAGATTATTTCAATCGCGTGTCCGTATAGTTGTATCGTATAGCTAACGTCTTTTTTGTGACGCCCCGGAGAAAATATTATCGCGGAGTTTTCTTTTTGGTAAAGGATTGTATAGTATTCACAACATTATTGTTCCTGAGAAATAGTGTTGAGGGTGGTGCTTCATCGATTGTGTGACAGAATTGGAAGACCGGTATCGATTCGTCGGGTTCATGATATACAAGAGTGCAACTGAACTCTTAGAGTTAGTCTTAATCAATCGATCTCGGACTCGTTTGATATTCCAAAAGAAAACATGCCAACTGTTAGTAGTGAGACGTTCGGCTATCTCATATAAACAAGTTGAGAATCAACGTGAGAATAGCTATAGTAGCTGAGATACGACGACTGTTTTCCTCTTCGGTGACCATATATGCAATTTTAGCACGGGAAAGCCCGTAAGATTTTATTTAATACGTAACTGTGCGACTGTTGCAAGAAGCTATTTCAAGGTCATTGTGGCTTGTTTGGATGAGTCACAATAGTGCATATATATATATATATATATATATATATATATATATATATATATATATATATATATATATATATATATATATATATATATATATACATTGAATGTTTCTGGAATTGCAACATGCTGTTTATACCGCTCTAGCTACTAAGGAAGTGAGAAGCAAACGCGATATCATTTCATTGTCGGAGGAAGAGGTTATTCTTACCGATTACATTATGAATTGCCTGCTTCCGCTTTGAGAAATTACGAAAATTTTGAGCTAAGAAAATACCCCTTCGGTATCATTCTCTTCTCCATTCCAGAAAAAAATGATTCAGTCCGTTACCTTAGCTGTCCAAAATATTTGCTCTGATATTGTTAAACAAAAAAGGCCTTTTTTGATGACATTTCTACCTGGAAAATATACTAAAAATAGCTATGATACCTATGACTTTTCATTGATCTAAAGATTTTGTTACACATACTGTTAAAGTCATAAACAAAATAAAAGGATCAAAATAGTAAAACATGTATAACTTTATATAAGGTAACTTTATATAATTACACTAACGATAGCTAGAAATAGTCAGCACTCCACAATTACGTTCCTCCGTCCGTTTGATGCCTATTACCTCCTCAATGATGATCACAGTGGCCGCTGGCCAGCTGAATCTATTTTACATTATCATGCTTGTACTCAATAAAGTATGAATATTGAGCTAGATTTTATTAGGCATAGTGAAAACCAGGATTTTCTGCAGTAATGAACACTGTTAGAACGTCGGTGTGTTTCTCTTAATAGGAAGTGTTTGACACTTGAAACCAACTAATTTATGAAGGATCTGCAGTGACCCAAGCTGTCAGTTTCAAACATGATCCTGGGAAATCTTCTCAGCCAAAGCTAACTGTAGATTCATCCCTGCTAAAAATCACTGATACTTATTAGTTATATCATTTTGTTACTTTATTAAACTATTTACTGGTCCTTTTTGAAATTTTAACTCAGTCACGTCATCTGAAAATGGAGCTCGAACTAGAACACTTAAGGGGGCGGAGGCGTCTTAGGGGTTGCAGGTTCCATTACTTCCCAGAACAGATTTATTAAATCTGAATCTGCCATTTTTGTAGCTTTGCTTGTTTTATGTATTTCGAAAAGGATTTCATTTCTAACTTTTTGTTTATACTATATGTGTGTAATATTGTTGGGCAATCACTCTCCCAACAGTTCCAGTGGCTTAACGTTTAGAGAGTACGCTTTGGATGTGGAAGTTCGTGGGTTAGAACCTCAGCCGAGTCATACCAAAGACTTAAAAAAAATAATAATACCAGTTGCTTCGCTTGGCGCTCAGCATTAAGAGGTTAGTGTTAGGACTGATCAGCCTGGTGTCAGGATAATGTGATTGGGTGGGACATTATACCACATGTCTGCGGCATGATATACCAGTGCTAGACATTGCAATAAACTGTCACACTGCATACATCGTAGAGATATGGCTGAAAAATTGTTAAAGTATCGTTAAAGATATAAATCACACACACACTCTTTCTCCCCACACACACACACACATACACACACCTAGTAAATGACTAATATAACCATCGTTAATGAGACATTTTATTAATTAAAGCTTTATTGTATGCCTTCTTTAATCCAAGAAAATACAAATGAGAGCACGAAAGGGGATGCGGTACTGAAATTCGTTTTTATTGTATTTGTTTGCAGATGAGGTTAAATCCGTTGCACCATTTCTCTCTAAGTGTAAGATCTTGCCACTGACTGAACAGGCGTCAAACACTTTTGATGACATTATATTTATCAGCGATGCAAAGTAGACTCAATCCAGACATGACTGAAATATGAGGTTTATTTGCTCAAAACTGAATCCCTAATAGTGCTGGATGAGGATCCTATAAAACGGTGGAAAGCTCAGCAGTATAAGTTTCCACTCCTTGCACAAGTAGCCAGGAAATAGACTTTGCATTCCTGCAACTAATGTGCCCTAAGAAAGAATAATTAGTATAGAGGGCTGCTTTGACTTCAGACATTATATGTTAATTTTCCTCAAAAACTAAATGCAAAGACTAATTTAGAGTCTTGCCCAAGAAATTGAAAAAGGTTGTTCAAGCGTGCTGAGACTTTTAAAACAACGCACCTGTGAAATTTAAATTGAATAATAGACATACTACAAATGGTTATTAGATTTGTCTTTGTTGATAATTTGACTTTTTTCAGGTGTTTGTAGATTTGATTTATTCCTATGTTAATTTCATAGGTTTTTTTTACTACTATTTCATGTCCAGACTCTGCCTAGCCCTAACAAATAAGGTTTGCCTAGTAGGTAGTTAACATTGATAAAGAACGTCTATTCCACCTTCATACCGTATAACCAATCCCGAACTCAACCGTATTCTCATTTCATAAAGAAACATATTGTGACCGATACCGTGGTTCAAACCTGAAAAATAGGGCTTAAGAGCAGAGTGGTCTAACCCAATTAAGCCACTAAACACTTCTGCACATACAGACTCGTATATAAAGTTAACCGCGCTGGTTCACATATATTGTGTACCTCCTCTATGTGCCAACATAAAGTGAAATTTAATTTCCGCTTGCACATAGCCCATGAATAATATATAGTTTATATTACTCTTGCGGTGTTACGTTTGACGATTGTTGAGGACATCTCAACGTAACAAATGTCATTTCGCCTTGAGATTTAAAAGGCACCCGGGAATAGGGTTTTGTTGTGCTAAGTTAAGTTCGTTTCAAGAGTCAAACAATGAGTTATTTGTGGACTGTTTTAGTATAGTGTTACGATCGATAATATGAGGTTCTCACAAGGGGTTTATGTAACGTTCTCCTCTTCAGTAGACCTGGAGAGTCATTTACGTCGATGAATTGATATGGATATACTTTAACCGCTGCTATTCATTTATCAGCGTGATATCCATTATTTTTATACAATCATGATAATCGCAATGGTCATCGATTTCATGAAGAACCTTTATCATACGATGTATGTTGTACCAATACGTTGTTCTATTTATTACGATAGAGTTTATTAATACATGATTGATAGCGTTCTTTTATGTGAAATCTTTCTTTGCACGTGACTCACCCGAGATTACTTTGAGTATCTCGATCATGAGCTGTTTCATTTGCCTGTTTCAATATTTTCCGTTAGATTTATGCAAGTTCACCGCATGCAATTACATAGTATCAGTTTATATTTGATTGTTATTTTTTTCAAGTTTCTTTTTATTTTAGCACATTCACAAACATAAGGGCACACCCGGCCCTTACGACGGTCACGATATTGTTAGCCAGGCTTGCAGCAACTACACATAATAAAAGGGGCCACTTAGGTTGCAATTAATAGTTTATTACATGTTGTGCTGGGGGGAGTCTAGGAGAGCTATGTATGCGTGTGATGTATTCATACAAACCACAGATGGGATCCACAGATCAACCCATGCAAGCATTTTCAAAAATTGTGTGCCCTGCACGTCAACGACTACACATAACCACGCGCTTATGCGTTCGCAATAGTTTGGCTCACAAGCCTTGCTGCTACCCCGTTACAAATGTATTAATCTCCCATTATAGAGAGGTGTTTAGATTTCGAACCTGACGGCAAGGTGTGAATGAACCTGGCATGTATACCTTTGAATATTAATAGCGGAATTAATGTTGTCACTGTAAATGAAAAATTTATTTTAATGTCCTTTTCATTTTTGGCCTCAATCTTCATTTTGAAAAAGAGAACGTTATATTACTTTGTGAAATGTATTTCACTTAGAATATTGGCTATAAAATAAAACTGGGTTTCAGATAGATCTTAAACCCCTAGCCAGACTCCCGGGCGCATCCATAATTTATTAACGCTCCCCCTAACCTTTTGTTTTCGACGAATAAGCAAGTTTCCTGAGAATAAAAGCTTTCCTATTATCAAGATTAGCATGTTTGATAAAAATCGAATTATTAACAATAGAAACCCAGCTATGCTACACTTTAAAGCGTGCCAATGTCATTAATGTGGCGCCCAGATTTCCAAGAACTCAACAAAACAATCCACCCGACTAAATGCAAACATGTTTATAACAATTCACAAGAAAGTAATTTGTTCTGAACGGAGGTAGCTCAGCTATGCGTGTTTCATTCATGTAATTTATCTCGATATTTATCTTCAGATTTTTAATTGTTGCGTCGAATAGAAATATCCCTGACTTATTTAAGCTATTGGATCATTATAATGAATAGACCTCTCTGTGTATTAATGTGGACACGGCATTTTATTTGAACTAAACTCCGTTCTGGTCGATTTCGTGTATTACTTCTACAATTAGGTGGATTGAATTTTCCAGCTCGTATTTACATATATATGATACTTCAGTGCATGTTATTGAATGAATGACGACGCTGGTGGCGAAACAACACACGAGCCGAACAGGGGACAACAAGTTATCTAACCCTTAGACTGTCTTTTCCTGCAGGTCAATATCATATGACCATATTTTCATATTTACCATACCTGTTTTACAAAAGGACATTCTTTTGAAATATGTACAAATATTGTCACTTTAATATTGGAAATTAAAAAGATTATTTTTAGCTCTTTTGGTAATTAGGTCAAATGAAGTTATGTTGCGGTTCTTAGTCAGGCGTATATTATATATATATTTCGTCCGTCATGAACGTGCGTTC
The DNA here is from genome assembly GCA_016746295.1 of Potamilus streckersoni. NCBI lineage: Eukaryota > Metazoa > Mollusca > Bivalvia > Unionida > Unionidae > Potamilus > Potamilus streckersoni. Next base: position 185,723 of record JAEAOA010000619.1, on the reverse strand, counting down.
TGCCCCCCCCCCACCTGTAGCCTTTCTGCATCTGCTGTTTACATCATCTAAAAACGATCTTTTAAACAATCTATCAAGTATTCTGGCCAACGGCCTATGTGTGTTTGTACCAATAATGTCAATGCACAAACAAATATGGCCGCCATTACATCGCTTTAACAAATTTATTAACCAGTTTTCCCTCTGATAATGTCCCGTGATACTATACAAGACTTAGATCACATGATTAGGTTATTTGTGAAGAACAAAGCTATCGACACTACGGTAAGAATAAGTCAAAATGTGAAGTATAGAAGGATGTTTCCTGGTGGCTTTCGCAATTGGCAAGTATTGATTTTAAAACATTGTTGACACGATATATTAATTTCATTAGAACACCGGGAGTAATTTAAACAGTCAGATGTCGCCAGGTGCTTTCATGTTAATGACGGTGGAATATGTTCAATAACCATCCCGGCGTTACACCATACCCAACCAACGTGGACTTGTGATTAACGTTTAGGATTATTTGAGATTTAATTGGCAATGCATTAAGTTCCTTTTTAATTTTCACTTTGCATTCTATGGAAATAAATTATATGTTGAAATTTACTAAACTTTGTTTTGTTTTTCTGTTATTTAATTTAAGACTATAATTTCGTAACACTACAAGTTCTTTAAGCATAATATTTACAGTATGCGCATAATTTCTTTTAATGATAAACATTTCAAAACCAAAAATTTAAATTGATTAAAATATCCGCAAGAGTCAGCAGATTGAAGTCTAAGAATTTTGAAGGGCAATTACATTTGGGTTTTTTTGTTGTTTTTTTTTTTTGCTTTTTTGTTTTTGTTTTTTTTTTATTGTTTACATGAAGGTCATTGCAGTATATATTTATACTATTTTCTTATTTGGATCACTAAATTGCCGTATCCATTGCACATCCTCAAACTTAATGAAATATCCAAAAGTTTGGTGACCCAGACATTTCGCAAAAAGAGGCGATATTTAGAATATTCATTATTATAGATAGCTAAAAAATAAATATCTTGAGGTAAGGAAAAGATATCCTGGTTCGAAAGAAACTCCATGCTCTCCCCAATAGAGAATTAAATGGCTTTGTCCAAAAATGGTGTAATGGAAACACAAACTATACTGTGGACGTAATTTATTTAAAATATAAATCAAAGATATTTTTTTCTACTTGTATCTTGATGCATTTAATTATCGCGGGTTGAGTGGAAACTGCATGGGGTTGGTGTCAAGCCGGAATACTTCATTTTGTTTTTCTTTATTACAGCGTACTATATTTTTAATAATAAACAAGGGTTTTTTATTACAATTCAACAGATCTAATTTTCCAAGCTATATAAACAGAAAAATCATTTATATAGCTAAGTATTGAAAAAGAGGTGGGGCTAGGATGATTGGCACTAATGAGAATATGTATGGTACTGCCCAAACAGACAAACACACCAACCTACTGGTAACTACAGGCTTTTTCAGCTATTTACCCACTATACATGTTCTATACTATACACAATACACTAGACAGAGATACATAACAAATAGATGAAACAATTGCATCCAATAATCGTTATTGCATATCAGATTATCCATCTGTCACAATCCTACACATATACAAATTAACAGGTGATTAATGAATTCGAATCTCATAGATAAAATTAAGATCCAGAAAGAATAAATTACTATCATACACGTACATGTACACACGTCAAAATCACATGGTATTCCTAGACAAATATTAATCATAGCAAGAGAATAAGCACTCACACTGGAGTAACAGTATCAAAAGTTAATGCAAGGAAACAAACGAATAAACAAATTTATCAAAAACATATAGTTTTGTATTATTATCAACAATGTCAGCATAATATAAACACAATCAGAACTAAAAATATTAGTCTTTTATTGTATTACTGTTGCTCTTACGAGTTTGCATATAAAGTTTGAAAATTAATTTAGTCTTATCGGGGAGCAATTTAGTAGCCATCGACATTTTTATCTCTTACTGCAGAAATCAAAGCAAATACACTGCCTCGATTATAATATGATATTTTTGAATGAAACTGTCAGAGTTTTAGAAAATCTAAATGTTGATTAGCGGATACCAAAATTATACTTTTAGAAGAAGAACAAAGTAGATGTCGGAAACCACCACCCAATGTAAGTTTAATTCCGTACATTTCTCTGTAATTTTTTATTGACCGTTTGATTGCATAAATTTCTGACGCTTTCTGATTGTTACAGGATGATCCGGCTTGGAGTCAGATATTAATGAAGACAACAAGAGCGATTACTAGAACAAGATATGTTCGTTTACCTTGTGATTGAAATTATTTAATTCTTACATCAAACACGTGCTCATAAATTACAGAATCGGAATCAACACAAGTACACCTAGTTAAACAACAGATGTAAATAAATTAATATTGTTCCTAACTGGTACAAATTATAATATGTACCTTATAAAAATGAACAAGAATGAATGAATAGAAATTAAACACATATAACTGAATGATCTATCAACGTAAATGACCAATGACTGAAAATTAAACAAACACAATGAATAATCATTCAAACAATGGTCATGACGATTTTCACTCAAATATCGATAGTGACGATTTTCACTTATGGTCAATAATGATTTTCATTCAGATAGCGACTAAACATTTTGTTCTCAACTAATGATAGTGGTAAATAACCCAAAGGTGGAATATACAATGTGGCTTCCAAATGACCACCAAAAATCACCTTCAGTCCCATCGCTGTCGGATGGCGCATTGATCATCCGATAGCGATGGGCGAAAACGTGTTTTAAGAAACTGTATCAATGCATTTTCCTATAATTGAAGTTTTAATATTCATCAAGGGAACTACCTATTGAAATCTTCTGCTGTATAGAATCCTTGAATATGGTCCCTTATGCCAACATTGGGTGAAGAGATATAGCTTCTGTTGAGGAAGGGTAACCAATGTAATATGGTATATAGTTGAAATGATATGTCTATCACATCCTAAAGGTAATACTATTTGTTTAAAAGATAACTCGAGCCAGCTTCCTATTTATGTTAGTTACTAGAAATAAGTCATACGTTATTTCCCTTTTATGCTAATGATGAAATAGGTCCAGGAAATTATGCCAATAGCAATCAGTGTAAACGCTACTTAATAAATTAAATTGTGGTTTGTATTTTCATTATGATCGAGCTTGCAGTTTATCTATGGACTAGTTACGATTTAAACGTAGAGGAAATAAATGTAAACATCACATCTTTTGTTGGCCTCAGAAGTAATGAAATTAAGTTCGTAGTTTTTCCTACTTACTATTCTTTTGCTCAGTTCTGACTCCGCTCTTACTACATAGGTGTAATGGACTTGGTCCAAAAGGACAGGTTAAACATATAAAATAGAACTTTCAATCACAATAACTATCAGTCGCCAGTGGTGCAAGAGAAAAACACACGTATGCTATACTAAATAGATAATACAAATTGCATTCATTTTTGGCAATAAAATACAATAATAATAATAATAATAATAATAATAATAATAATAATAATAATAATAATAATAATAATAATAATAATAATGATAATAATAATAATAATAATAATAATAATAATAATAATAATAATAATAATAATAATAATAATAATAATAATAATAATAAAAACAAGAAGAAGAAATCTCTACCAAATACAACAACTGTCAACTGTCAAGTGCTACTCCATTACCATGCAGCATGTGTCATAATCCATAAGGAAATTACAATATCAGAACCAAACTAAAAACAATGACAGGTACTGCTTTTAATATCGTAACCACAATTTCTCATTTCTACAAATAAATAAATAACAAGGATGCTTTTATATTAAAAAGAGAAATACTGTAAAACTTTTGCCGATTATTTAATGGCAAAATGCTTGAGAGTTTGTATGGATATAAGTTTGTTATTTTGGTTCATGTTGACAGTGCATACAAATAATTATAAAAGTAAATGAAGTCTTAACCTCAACATAAGCAAGCCGAAATAGAACAAATGTGGTGTTGCCCGTCGGAATATGAGTTATCTCCCTCTTAGAGGCTTAATTTACTTCCTTGTGAACTGATAAACATCAATATAGCTTCAAGTGACATGCATAAGTGACATCTAATTATCTTTGGTTCTGAAATTTGGAGACTGTTTCTGGCGGCAGATTTCGCTGTCAACACACGCACTTGTTCCTGTCTTCCTGGTGAGTCTTCTAATTTTGGTACAGGTTCACATTCAGAAAAGGTGAGTTTTGTAAGCGTAAAAGAAACTGAGAGTTGAATGTTATAACGAGGAAGCGTATTATAAATGTTGTATTGAGATCCTCCGTCACTAACATGTACCAACATGAACTATCCAAAATAGAATTGTACTGACATTATTCCTCCTGCTCTGTTAGTCATAGATGCCCTATATACCCGTACACATTGCATGTGCGGACTTTCATTATACTTTCGTCTTCAAAATAAAATTGTTTTGTATGGTCTGGTGTATGAATATACTGAGTAAAACAACCTACCAGCTCTTAATTCTATTAATGTTATTACGTTTTCGTCGCGTTGGCTTTAGCTACTGGAGTAAACCAACGGTAGTAGTTCATTTAAGTGATCTAAGTAAGTTATTTGCTTTAAGCCTTGAATCCATTTTGTTCATGCATGAGATTAAAATATGTTACCTTTACTGAGTATTCATATATATAAGAGACAAATACATAGATAGATACATATGAAATTTTTGTAGGTCTTTCTACTACTTGCATCACTAGAACAGTGTGGACATTGGGAAGTATGGAGGAAAATATTAAACGTTTGGTGTCAGAGCTTTCAGATATCATCAAGAAGCTGAAGTCGAAATATGCAGAAGTTGAAAAAGCAACAGAATCTTTAGTGACTTATGTTCAGGTATTTCCACCACCTCCTTCCCCGCTTTTCTATCGCTCTGTATTTCTAAACGATCACGCGATTCGAAAAGTGATCCACAATTTTGAATATATTTTCTTTGAAGAATTTTACTTATATATATATATATATATATATATATATATATATATATATATATATATATATATATATATATATATATATATATATATATATATATATATAGAATTATATATATTACAATACATGTTAGATAATTTTATTCGCACTCTACGGAGATTCCAACCCAGGTCTGCGAGTAAACGGTACCCACGCCTTGCCTGCACGCACCAGGGCATTTTCCGTCACGACTAAGCACGCACGCCAATGACACTGAATCGGTGTTATATGAACTTGACACACTCGCAGACGACCTAGTAATTAATTCTCATACATCTCTACAGTCGTTCCAAATTTCTATGAAAGAAATCAAGGTATATATTTTTTTATTACAAACAATTATAAATATATACCAAACAGAACAGAAAGTGCTATCCGCTCCTGTTGACGAATGAATTCAAATTAAAGAAAGCTGATATGCTTGATTCTGATTCTGTCGGAAGATAGAAATAAGAACTATGTATTGAATTTCGTAGCTCAAACCCTACATATGGGTACTCAACATTAGTTACTTCACATATATTGGATGAATAATGTGCCAGCTGAGCATAAGGAAGTTAAAGATACCCTATGTTTGGATTGTACCCTGTCCTGTCGTACGTCCAGATCATATTTACAGGTAAAATCAATTTTGTCACCATTCACAAAACATATAGATGAGTGACCATGATTAGCGAACAATGTCTTACCACAATTATGCTGGAAAATGTTCTTGTGTTTCGTAAATTTAAGGAGAAGCCGGGAACAACAATATAGGAAAGGGGCTAGTAACATATTTGATAAGACCAGCACAAAACATATCAATTTAAAAGTGTGGGAAATATCGGGGTGAAGAAACGTATACCGATTACCAGCTGGAAAACAAAATGGTCGGAACTATCTTTGTTTCATAGACCTTTGGCATGCATACCCAGTATGCAAATATATTTCTAATATCTAGATCAGAATTAACCTAAGGAGGACGATAGTCTTCATTGTCCGATTAAATGCAACACGCTAGCTAGTCTAGGTTACTCAATCAAATCCCACACAAATTATTGCCCAATTGAAGTAATTATCGCTATGCATTGGAATTACAACAGAGGAAATACATGTGTATAGAAAATCAGCCCACCTAAATTCCATTTTTTTCATCAAAATGCAAACCGTTGTGAAATAAGGTAATGTGTGCATTTTCATCGAGACATGTAGAGCTCAAACACATACCATGGCAGGATAGTCGTGAAATAGTCATGGCTGTCATGAGCTTTCCAGCTTCAAAAAAAAACCTTGACTCACAGAATATGAAATGTAAATATTTGTAACCAATTATTCACTTAAGTCATAATAAATCACTAAAGTCATAAGTATCTTCATCTGTCAGTTATCTTTAAATATAAAGTTATCTTCTTCGGCAGGATGATTTTCAAGACATATGTTTTCTATTAGGGTTAACAAGGTAAAACAATGGAGTTCACAGGACCTTGTAAAATAGGATTTCCGTACATACCCATGCTATAAACCTAAAATCTTCAATTTATAACAGATCGGCAACTTTTATTCCTAGATAGTTTATGGATTGTGGAGTAGCTAGAATTGAGGAGAGAGCTCATGAGAAAAAAAAGATTGTTAACATATGCATAATTGTTCAAGCTTTACTTCTGTTTCCTAATAAAACCTTTCAGTTTTGTTTGCTTTTAAAGTTTTCTCTTTTATAGATGGATACCAGTTATCTGTAGTGTTAGCCAGCATCTGATAAACGTCCTCACCAACTGGTCTTGTACTCTTATTTGCTTGATAGAAGCTTTCTTTATAACAACCTAGAATGAAGATTACATATAACGCTATTTTGAAACCAGCTGATGCACCTTTTTCCATTATATTTTATTGATAATCCTGTTTCCTAAAAAGAGCAACTCACAGACGAAATAGATTGGTTAGCCTTTCAGTACATTAGAAACAGAAAATAAAATAAATAAATAAAATAAACTTAAGAGCATAAGTTGTGTGTGGTAGATCTTATTTCGTTTATAACATCACGCATTCTTCATTACCCTAGCCTCACACTTGCATATAGCTGTTCGCGCTGTTTCATCTTGTAATCGTGTATGACTATTGGAGATTTTTTCAACACCATGTCTGTCGTTTTGCTTTGTCTTGCTTTTCATTTCTATTGGACTTTTTATTTGTAATAATAATTTTGGCAAATTGCGATGTCTTGTTGAGGTCTAAGATCTACCGCATCGGGAAAGTAATTGGCTTTTTTTGTTGCGTGTGTAGTTATTTGCAGGAAAACTTTTGCCTTGTTGAGGCCTAGGATCTCTGGCATCGGGAAAATACTAGAATTTCATGTTATCGACTTCTTGACCGCCGTGGTCTACACCATATAGAAACTCGAATAGCTCAGCATATATGTACTTCCACGTGCTCGCCCAAACTCCTCTATCTACATGGTGCAGATATAGCACCTTCACGAGGTTGACCACTGCTTACCGCCATTTTATGGCCAGGTAGTTACATATGGCCCAGCTATGGAGTTTTTTCCAGCTTAGAAAGGACGCTCGGTACAGTTTTTCATTCACGCTAAATTTTAATCCATATATTTTGCTTCCAAATGTTTGAATTTGGCGTCTGGCCTCCAGGATAAGGCAACAGCATTTGCAAAGCTCGCCTATGTCAACCACTATGATTTCTTTAGCGTGTGGATCACAACATAAAATTACAACTCCGTGGTCTGCGACTTCTAGAATCAGAGTTCTTTAACTATAACAACGAAAACTATTTTCATATACAACTGCAAGCGGCTTGCGATGGATTTTAAAGATCATCCGTTAATCCAATTGTATCTGGCAACTATCAGCAACAACATCTACTACATATCTGGCCAAGTATTAGTACCAATTACAGCAAGTATGATAATATACAGATATGTTGAAAATAACTAATACAGAAGGTGTGGAATAGCGAAACCGACTACAAAACTGACTGTAATTCCGAAATGGTATTTATCAGCAGTAACATCTCCATTACAGGGAGTGATGGGTCCACGAGTGCAAGATACGTCTATAGCATCTTATGTATGCTATGTTGGCATAACTTTGGCGGCTGCCCTGGTGTACGCCTTATCGTGAGTTTAAGAGTCCATAAAGTGAAATAACAGAATCAGACGACAAACGCAAAAAATGCTAGCAGCCACCATTAAACACACGATAAATCTTTTCGTATGGAATAGTTGTGTGCACGATGTGTATACATTGTATCTCAAAGACTCCTACAACCTTCTTGAACAATGGAGGGGACTTGGTTGGCTTGTGGTTCGGGACATGATGATTGCCAAACGCTTGCTAACAATGAAACATGTCAACGCTGGCCGCCTATACTTCCAAGACACAAAAAAACAGTTTACGCCTCTGCGCTAAGCTGTTGGACACAGAATAGGCTAATTCATGAAAGATGCAGGAACGATGCGTTACTTCTAATAATATTACTGGTGTATAATGTCCTCTGCTTCTCGTAAGAAGAACGCATCCGCCATAATAAAGATAATGAAAGGGGAAAGAGCTCATGACAAGCAAAAAAAAACATGCGAGTGCATGGAAAACAATGACAAGCCCAATCTTCTGAATTCTACACGCCCTTACCGGTACAGCAAAAATTAAGAGAAAATGTTTATTGTCAGAATGCTTCCTGACACGGGTCGCCCTATAATTTTTCTAGCATGTGCAACACATGCATTTTTGCGCTAATATATTGGAACGGTAGATGATAGTTTGTAGATTAAAAAAAGAGAGTCTTGACAACTCGTGACAATAATTGAAAAAGCTTGCAGAAGATATCAAAGTCACAAAAGATGTTGCCAAACAATGGCTTAAGAAGCAGGCCAAATGGCATGTTTACATAGTCATGTCGAGAAAATATTTGTTATTCCAGTATCTAACGAGGGGCCCTGATGACTGCTTGTTTGTGCGGCACAACAATGTAATACACCTACATACATGCACTGCCCCATGATTGATACCGCAAAAGATATCACACTACTGGCAACAAAGGAGATTTCTAATATCGCCGACGCATTGGCCCGCATGGAAAAGAAGGTTTATGGGTGCCACGTCGCAACGCTTGGCCAAGTGAACATGCAGATAGGCGGAACGAGGCCATCATCCACTGTGCGCAGGGTAAGGTGGAGATAATCAATCGTACTGTGGCTGAGCAGATGCTTATGGATCCATACAAGCATAACTTATCGGTGAAGAGTACGATTGGCCTTTAAGAGAAACGCCTGTCTTGAGATATCCTGGTGTGGTACCTATATTCATGAATGAGGTAAATAGGGTAACACCGACCGAGTGTGGTCCGTAAAAGAAGAAAGTTCAGGACAAACACATGAGGTTTATTTGACCCTGGAATGGTAACAAGCATTGTCTGACGCAAGGTATCCTGTGGGTAGTATCTGGAAACTATTTTGATGGTGTGAAATAAGAATTTGGACCTGTCCTGCACTGCTATGATGGTAGCCAATTGTTGGTAACCTGGTTTCCATCGCTCCAAAATGTACTTCCATTTGTGGCTGAAGTGGAGGGTCCTTGACGAACGTCGTCAACTTGAAGGCACATCCTGTTTTCGTAGGCGTAAGATGGATTCATTGTTAATAAGGTAGTCTCCTCCCCCTCTTTGTTCTAGCCCTCGCTTTTACGGTCGCACGCATCCAGTCATGCGGTAATTGTGCGTCGATTTAAGGGAGCTAGCCATGCTCTTCAGAGCAGATGACATGCACGCCCCCCAAATCCAGTCCTCTGAGAAGGATCACGAGAATATATAGAGGAACGTACAGACTGCATTTAAGACTATCAGTCACGGAATAATTTTCTCGCTTCCGCTTTGGATCTTTTTTATCCGTAAAGCGAAGAAAGCCTTGTAGGTTTATGTTTGGATATCAGGTCACGCATCTCTTTTACGAGCCGGTGGATAGGAGTGAGAACCAACCGATTTCGGCAATGTAAGATGGCCACTAAATCTTCGGGGTTTTCGGCATACTTTGGAAGTGATTGTGTGCATTTCAGGTTTTATAACACCTTCCTCCGTCAATACAAACTGAACTTCAAGCTTGGAGTCTAGTCTTTTGTCGTTCCATCTAACTAGTCCAAAAGCCTTTCAGACTTCGCATCTGTCTAGTGTCTCCCACTGTCAGTCCCCCTCCTTCTGGTGATATGAACAAAATGTTCTAAAAACCCATATGTAACGCGTTTAAATTCACCGTACTAAAGGTGAACCAAATTGTTGGGTTCGTGATCCCGCCTTTCGTTGAGGTTATGAACTACCACTGCTACTTGATGTGTTTTGTTGAAGAGCCATTCGATGCCAGTAATAGCTCTGGCCGTGTGTTACACAAAATTCAGACAGTTTTCTTGCCTTTACGTTCCTCTGCCTTCACCGGATCAAACGTATCAGTTTATGCCCATTAATTTGTTTCCCGGCGTTGATAGATGCATTTAACAAAAAATGAAGTTTACCTTATCAACGGGGAATGCAATAAGCATGTCATTGAAGTACACAGCCCCTCAACCTCTAATTCATCTTTCACGTCACGAAACCGGTGGTGCCTAACCTGTTCTTGCATTTTGGGAATAACTGCTTCTCACGTAGCCATCTGTTCACGATCAGATGTAACATTTGGCACTTCGTGTTCAGTTGCAATGAGGAGGGCGAAATCGTGTCCCAGCGTCAAACCTGCCGTCTCTGATTCACAGGTCGCTTCCAGGGTAACAATATTTTACCGGTCCTCCGCTGTTCTTGGATTAACGGGGTCAGACCTTCATTGTGCACTTGACATCTGCTCACAATGTGATTCCTCTGGAACCCACTCTATACAACGTGCTGAATCCATACTGTCAAGTTGTTCCCAAAAATGCTTTCCTGTTTCTGAGGCAACGGTACTACGCCCAGCTAATGCATTAAATTCATAATGCATGTGACATTGATTTGTTCACTTTAATGTCAGCTTTATGCAACATATATCTAATGAACACAGCAGATTTCCCCTGTAAAAGAATAGATTTTGTCACCTTAGGGTTTATACATTTTTGGAGAGAAGTTTATCCGTCGCCAGCATGAGTTGTGCTATTATTTCTTCCACTTTAGCTTACCCATTTTCTTGTTGTTACAATACATCCAATACAATTACGTCTCTGTACGTGTCCCCTTCTAAATAAACGACACCTTACTCTTAGAGCGCGTCGATTACCCAGCCATTGCCGGTGCACCTGACACGTCAAATCACTCTATTCTTCCAAGAAGATGGCACTATCCTACATTATGTGTCATCATCTTCTCGTTATATACCATGCAGCATATGTATCCAATATAAATATACTCAGCCGCATTTGGTTCGGCTTCGTGTGGCAATAAAGGTTTTAACCCCGTCTTTGGCTCGTATCTGATAGGTGGCTGTTGTAAACCACCACTACATGCTATTTAGAAGTGTTTTAAACAGACCAGAAACGACTTCCAGACAATTTTTTGGGATCTCAGGGCTCTATGCATGGTTACCGCCATTACACGTTCCAGCCACACACCCCAAAATGTGGTCCGATCGCCCTCTTAGTAAATCATAAAATGGAGATTATTGTAGTCGTATTTGGTTAGAAACGTAATAATAACAGAGTGGAATCTAATTATCATGTTTTATTATTCGAACTTGAACAGTTCATAACAAGAGAATGTTAACCGCAAAATTTCAACAAAGTTACTGAAGCGTGAAATATGGATCATATAAGCTTTATTCTTCCAGTTCACCAAGTTCAACGACTCTACGTAGGATAGTATGCACATAAGATTTTAGCAGTTCATGAGGCCTAGTGCTGAACACAAAGTCTTGACTAAAGCAATCAAAATAGTTTCTAAAAAATTGGGTATAAGTAGTTGATTTTTTTATTTAAGGATGAGGTACTTATCAAGATGCTTATTATTCTTATTTTCATGATTCTAACTTGAATGGCTTCACACAAATAAGCTCAAACACAAAATTCATCCAATGTCAATTAATTGCAAAAATTTGGTTTTGCTGTGTTACTACTAATGAAATACGTAGTGACCATCATGATGCATCCCTTAAGTTTAATCATTCAAAATAATCAAGTACATAGATAGCATGCATTAATGATGTTGTCATGAACTAAAAGCAGGAATGCTAAAAGCTAAGCCAGTACAATTTGAAATTTGTTGCTCAGTTACCTTTTCTATCATAAGTATAATACTGAGATTTATAAAATCAGACAGTTCAAGAATTCAAGCTTGTACAGTTAAAACAAACTTAGTACAATTCAGTGATGTGCGAAGTATAAGGCACTGTGACCAATATTTAGTTTAGAGGTGTATTAATTGTCAATATGCACGTCCTCACCAAGTTTCATGATCTCAGGTATAATGGTATAGGCAAAGAATTCAAAACAATCTTATATGGTTGTGAGATACACGCCAAAATTTAGCCTAAGACAATAAAATGCCAATAAAATGTGAAATAAAGATCACAGCGACCGTTTGTTGTGAATGTCTATTTCGTGTAGAAATGCATATAACTATCTAGTTCGATTATTAGAGAACGAAGAAATGAACAGAGCTTGAGTAATATAACTAAACAACAAATTTTAAGTCAGTGAACCATGAAATGTTAGCCACAATAACATGCTTTTGTGATAAGAGTGTCTGGCTCTTCAGGCTAAATCCTCTACTCAGCTGTATCTATGCACGGTGGAAATATAACTTGCTTAGTTACGAGTTACATGCCAAACAATTAATCCAGTTTAATGTGAAATGTATTTTAAAGACCCTTTTTGATATGTATATGTGGTTCTAATAGAGGTTCATATAATCAGCTAATTTAGCAATTTTAATACGAACAGGCCTTGAAACAATATTTAACTAAATTTTGTAATTGTCCAATTTGCGTCAGCTTGAACCTACGTTTGCAATATGTATGACCCACTTATCAAGATTAGTCAACTTGTCAAGTTTTGTGCGTCGAGGTAAAACAGGAGGTATATTGTTTACAAAAATACCTGAGCATACGAAAAATCTCAACAAACATGTAGAACTGATGTATATGTCTGTTAAAAAACAAATTACCACTTCCCAAGGCTATTGTTTCTATTAAATTCAGCATGATGTTTAAGACGCTAGAAAGTAAGAATGGCTTAGATGCTCCAAGGCTGTATATATTCATTTGTTTTAATAGGTGCAATATCTGATACATTAGGATAATACATTAGCTCCCATCCACTTAGTAGAGGTGAGCTAAATATGTTCATTACAAGCACACACGGTCACAAAGACAACGGATATATTACAATGCGGTGGTGGTGGGAGAATGACAGAGAGATATATATCTTTGCTATAATCTGTTTGTATCACTCCCACTGCATAACAGTGGATTGTATCGTAATATTCAAATGCATATAAGCCGACATAGTGGACCTAGTCCCTACGTGTTGTTGTTTTGCATATAAGCCGACATAGTACAACTGGTCACAGGGTGCTGTTATTTTGCATGTAAGGCAATATAGTAGAACTAGTCGCAACGTGCTGTTGGTTTGCATATAAACTAACATGGTAGAACTGGTCCTAACGTGTTGTTGTTTTGCATATATAAGACGTATAAATAATAGAACTTGCCACAGCGTGCTGTTGTTTTGTATTCACTGATATAAACCTCTTAATTCTTCTCCACATCATCATTTGTATTATACTCCTCATTGCCATACCGATTTCACGATAAGTCCATATATTTGAATTGTTTTCATTGATAGTGAATTTTATTTGTATGCCCTTTTAGGTAAAATTGTGATATATTGCTAATTTAAATGGGCAAATTTATGAAGAAACCAAGATAAATTTAAAGAGTCTAATTTCTGATGAAAGATGAGGCAGTGATCAAACTTCATACACTTGTCTTGTTTCATGAGTTCTTGAAATTTGTTAAGAGCAATTTCAAATTGTTGTGGACAATATTATCTTAGACGTCAGTTACGAAGGCTTATTACTATAATTGTCAATATCAAAGGATTTCATATCCGAATTAATGTTTAAGAAATTTCACGAAACGGCAGTGACGCTCCAAATTATGTGGACGGTTCTAAATATTTACACTGTTATACGTGTTAGGATGATGATGATGACGATGATTATAACGATGATCATGATCATGATTGCTCTAGAAGTACATAAAAAGAAAGAAATATCTTAAGTTAGGATTACATGATCATATATAAAGGCTGATCACACACATCTTTGAGATCCAAGTGTCTCCGTATCAGCACATGATTTACAACTAAATTGATTTCACACAATGAAAAGATAAACATGCCTACAGTAGGGTGATATATTTGTATAAATGAGCTCACTAGCATAAGTGGGTGATAGTGAGTGCTGACGGGCGATGTGTATTGTGTGTATGTTAGAATATTTGGTTTTAATTTATCCCTAAAGTATTCATGTAATCGACCCGTTCTGAGACACACAACTTAAAGGGTATGGTCCGAAAATAGGTTTGAGGTTTCGCGTTTCATATTTTCTGCATTTAGATTTTAAAAGCGGCGGTAAACTTTTTTTGAAGAACTGCCTTACTGATATTAATTTTATCAACAAACATTTTACTTATGCAGAAGTTATAACTCTTAAGAACTTACTATTGTATTGTCTACTTATATATGTACATGTCTGGAATTTTAGATGTTGACAATCTTAAAGGCATTTAAACAGGGTTTATTGTTCTGTTGTAATTTCGAACAAGTACAGTTTGAGTTCTATGTAAGCGTTCAAAACTTAATTTCAGGTTCGTAGATATGAGCTAATTGCAGATAATGGTTTTATCTCTAAGAAGCTGGTATCCCTTCATAATCATCTTTGAAAATTACCAGCAGGATATAATGTATGACATTCGTTTACCAAATATATATGTCAAACATTTTGAAACAACAAATTTGCTAAAGTAAGGGTCAGTCAAATTATATTTTCTGAATGGAAATGGAATTTGAAAACATTTTGCGTAAGGATTCAATTGCAAAACACCATGTAATTTTTTTAAAAATGTCACCAAGGATGCATAATATTATTGGAAAAGTATTACATCACGATTAATAATAAATGCCACAAAATTTTGTTTTAAATAGCGAGGGGAAAGGAGTTGTAACATTACACCGTACACCTCTAATAATCTGAAATTTATCAGTTCAGCGGTAACTAAATCTAGTTCAATGGACTTAATGTTTATGAATAATATTCAATCCTTAGGATCCAAATGCAGATATAACAGGAATGGAAAAGAAGGTGAAACAACTTGAAGATGCGTTATCTCTGAGAAATGCAAATAAAACGCCAGTGAATGAAGCGATTAAAAAGATTCGAGAAGCATTGGTAAGTAATTACTGATTAACATTAATATTGATAATAATGTTCAATATTATGGAAAGCAAACCGATGTCTTATGCAGAAAAAAAATGTAGACATAAAAACTATCTACTATATAATTTTTGCGTCTCCTCTTTCTGATTGAAATCTATATCTGCCTTTGAAAGGACATAGAACATATTTATCCAACTCTCTCCCTCTCTGTTTATAGACATAGCGCTCGCCTCGGATTGGGAGGTCTAGGGTTATAATCCCAGCTGAGTCATATCAAAGACATAAGTACAGTTCTAGTATACATAATAATATGAATGGGTGGTCCTTTATGCTACATTATGCGGTATGTTGTCCTATTCCAGCGCATCGCTATAAACTGCAGACTGCATACATCGTAGTGATAAAATTAAAATTTTCAAAGCTACGTTACAGTCTAGATCACAAACAAAACGTATATATATATATATATATATATATATATATATATATATATATATATATATATATATATATATATATATATATATATATATATATATATATATATATATATATATATATATATATATATATATTAATTAAAATAGATGCAATAAACTGACGACGAACAGTACGAAACTAGTAACTAACTAGTTATATATGCGTTACGTCATTAGACATGGTCAGTTTCGGGATTTCCTGATCTCGGGATTTCCTGGTCTGGTTCGCAGTAACGCCATAGGTTTACACCTTGTTTGACGACTGACTGTGATGTGTCAAAAGGATTGTATCTGTCCTTTTGTAATTATCGTCCATACTGACACAAAAAATTGTATACGTTGTTTGAAAGAAGTTAAAACCGGTTCTGATACTAACTTTCACGTTTATTATGGAGTGTTCTTCGTCCCATCATAAAATTCAATGTTTTCTACGGAACGTGAAGCTGACACGTTTGCATCTATAATTATTATCATGTGTACTTCGAAAAAATTTTAGTTTTAATTTGAAATGTTCATGCCATCACTTATGGCATCAATGAATATTTGGGAAAGACGTGTTGTTTTTTCAATACTTTGATATTGGCGTAGATTATGATAATCTTCTCAATGACACCGGATAAGTTTCTGATGAGAATAAACTGCCTTAGAAACGAGTGACACTATATTATTAAATTAATACTATTTTGAAAATGTTGACAAACATATATATGTACAATAACGATCTAAGTATTTTAACTGAAGACGATACAAGAACGAGAAATATATTATGTATACTACTGACTATTCCGTTGTTTTTAGCAACGCTCTGGAATATGATAATAGTTTCTATATATATGAACTTGGCCAAACTTTTACAAATGGCCGCTCCGTCTTAATTACCTTTTGTAGCTTTTTACATATTTTACTTATTGTCAATAATATATTATTCTAAAGACCTAGATGGCAAGAAAATTGAAACCGGATTTCGTTAAAAATATTGATGCACTGACATTACAAGAGGTAGTAAAGAAGATTCATTACATTATATAATTCATGTATTAGAATGATATAAACAGTCTATGTTCTTCAATGTCACAATTATTTAATGATACTAATTCATCGTGTTTGCAAGACATAATAATAATTTCTATAAAATAATAATAATCGATGATTTGACAAAAATGTCGAAGGGCCCTTAGATCACAATTTAGCAATGACATTTTGTTTAGATAAACTGTCTATATATGTTTCAGCGTGTAAAGAAGAACGGGAGAAGTGACGTAACTGACTCAAGAGAAGATAAAGGGTTCATGTCTACATTCTTTTGTTTAATATATGTGTTTAAAAATTTAAGAACGGAGACACTCCGTCCTTGGATTGTTAGTTCAGTCTTAGATAATTTTGATAATCCATTTTTCTCAACAACCAGCAAAATACTGATGCTGTAAGAAATATAACTTTATTACCTTTAGCATCTACATAAACCTATAATGAATATAGTTGAACTATTTGTACAATATAGTATATTAGTCGATATTAGGTAGTTCCAGTGTTTCTCTATTCTTGAAGGTGTGACAATATGCGTTACAACATATGACAAGAACTATATTTAGCTGAAAATTATTATCCAAGAAGATTATTCAGTTATATTTTTATACCCTTTCCTTTCATTGCTGTACCTTTGGATATTTTCAAATACATTTGTTAAACACTGAAATATTTGAACGAGTAAAGAAATACACATGAACATATCTTTTTCTATACAAGATTTCATCTATAAGGAAGTATAATGTAATTTCAAAACAACATTTGTGTGCAGCAGATATACATACACTTGAGAATATATATATATATATATATATATATATATATATATATATATATATATATATATATATTCAAAGTATCGTTTTGTAATTACCCTAAAATTGTACATGCGTATCAATTTTGTCATTTTTAACAAAAATTTTGAAAGGTTGAAAATAATACCAAAAAAAAAGTTATTTTATAAACGATTATACTATATTGTTTTTAAACTTAACGCTAACTTTAAAACATTAACCGGAACGTAGACAGTGCTAACCATTCATAATTGTTCCGTCCAATGAATCCAAACTGGTAGGTTCTTTATAGACATAAAGGATATCTACACGGAATAGTAAGAACTATCTATTAGAAAAATTATGTAATCATACATTTCAATATGTAACCCAGCATTCGTTTTTACTGCCATGTTGGTGTAAATAGTGGCAAGTAGTCAAGAGCTTGGTAGCAATGTGTTACACACTGTATGTCCTTTTAATATAAATCAACTGATGATGCTCACATCCGGTTTCAGACTGAATGTTGTTTTTTTCACAGAAGTGCGTGTATTAATCCACATATTCGCAAAATAGACATCAATATGTAAAGAGAAACAAATTTATCTCTGAAACTTGTTTATAGTTGTGTACAGAATATGTATTCCTCTTCGATAGTTTTTTTTCTCAATCTAATGTAAAATAAAATCTTTGGTATATTTTAGAGCTTAATTTGTAGTTTTAATATTTCAGTCTTCGTCCTTTCATTCTGTTAAGTATAGAACTGTTGTTTATTTGACTACAGTGAAGACGTGCATAATTTTGTGCTAAAACTCTTTGTGAAGCAATTCAATTCTTGGCGTGAAGTGAAATTACATTTTTAAACGTTGTAGAGGAGCAATACTGATCTTTTATTTTCCAATCAAAACTTTAAGATTTTGGTAAAGAAATCACTTTTGTATGGCCCAAACATTGTTTGGAAGCCTATATCATAATATAAAAACAAGCTGTAATTACTTATATTACTTGGATAGATGGATTATCTCATATGAAGGTTTTGTCATGAAATGTGAAAACTGCAAAGAAAGCAACCATTATAATGATAACCATTGCACGTCTTCGGTCTCTCCATGCACTTATGCATGGATAGACCTAATATTTCTGCCTGGGTAGCACAAAATGTGCACATACTTGAGCCAGAAATAATGTGAGTATAGTTCATGAAAGACAATACAGTATAGTTCATGAAAGACAATGCAGAACATTGAACGAAGTGATCTGTTATTGAAAGACGTGAACATTCCATTCAAGTTACATCGTATTTGATGATTTTAATATGTAACTAAAGGTACTTCGTATTAACCCAAGGTGAATGAGGAAATACAATTATTCGTTCTGTTATGTACATTTACGAACAAAACGCATTTTTTAACGCTTACGTTTTCGTCGAACGCAAACTTTTCCTTGTCTGAATAATAAAATAATGGAACACCCAATAATCAAATTATAAGACATATTTAAAATCCGCAATCTTCACTTTTCTTCTATGCAGCAAACCACCAGGCAGCCCTGCTCTTCCCGAAAAGGTAACTCACATGAAAAATCAAGAAGCGGGAAATAGGTAATAATTCAATGGAAGATATAGACAGTATATTCACCTCTTAATTATGTACAACAAAAGACAAAGTTCAGTCTCATTTATTTATATCACCTTATTATACATTATGGGCAATAACTGATGCTACTGTAGAAAATATTACACAATCACTTAAACCATAAACTCTAGAACTAATCAATATGGAAACCACAGTCAAGTATACTGTTTGCGAATGTTACAAGATATATTAAGTTTCCATGTGATGGAAACTAAGGGAAACTATTCTCGCTCGAACATGATATACATCTCTTACAATATGTGACAAAGAAAAATCATGAGACCTTTCCAACTGAATATAGTTTCTATCATTATCCACTAACATCTAAAGCACACTATTTGTCAAAATCATTGATATTATCTCTACATTTTCGATGACCTTTTCATTTCTTCATAACGAGCAGCACCTTAAAATACCTGAGGTACGTCTTTATATTTACAATTAGAATTTCGTAATATTTTGAAAAAAGAATCTTAACTAGAATTAATTTGAAGGTATTCGTCTATTTTATCTGTTGGAAACAACAGTAGTCTAAAAGTATGAGAACTGACACCACAAAAGAGCTTGAGAGATTATGAACATTGTTGATCAGATATAATTTCAACTTATAATATTAGATCATTGAAGAGAGTTACTTATCGAAAGTGGTCTGAAAATCTTCAAGGTACATAGTTTTTTTTATGAAATGTATTATAATAAGCCTTATTTCAAAGAAACAAAATGCGAAAGGAATGCCCTAATCGTGATTGTCGTATTTACAAAATACTAACAAAATACATGTTGAATGTGCAACGAATCGTATATAGCAACAGTGTCATATTGTATAATAACATAACAAAGACCAATGACACAAACACAACGAAAACTACATATATCTCTATTATTAATATTCTTCGACGACGCAGACCACCAGGCAGCCCTGCACTAATAGAAAAAGGAACTCCTGTGAAAGGCCAAGGAGAGGAAAAGAAACTTTCAAGGTAATAATTTTAAAAAAACTTTGACGAGTGTATGTATCACATGTTTATAATTTAAAACAGACAATGATGTTCAGTATCATTTAATTGCCTGATGTCACCCTTTATAAATATTTTACAAAATCTGATGACATTTTAAGACAATATAATAAATGGTTCAGTAACAATCGCGTCAGTTAATCAGTTAATCAGTTAAAAGTCAGTTAATATATAGTAATATATAATAACATAGTAACATAACATAGTAACGATTGTACAATATATTTTAGCCATTGATATATGGTATCTGGCATTGACTTCTAAAACACGCTATAGATCAAATAACCGATTAAATCTCATTTTCGATATCGGTTTCATCCTATAAGGAAATATTTACAACCGGCCGTACATTAAAATACGTACCTTACATTATTGTATTTACAGTAAGTGTCTTACTGTGTTGAAAAGGAATCTAACTACAAGTAATTTGATAGTGAATTTTATTTTGTCTATTAGAAGCAACAGTAGTTTAAAAGTACGAGCCATGATAACATGATATTTTTGATAGAATTTAAACACTGTTGATAAGATATAATTTTAAATTGAAATTTTAGACCAATAGTCATTGATTGAAGAGAGTTACTATCGATATTTGTCTGAAAATCTTCAAGGTACATGGCTGTTCGTTTTCAGAAATATTTAACTGACACACTATTGCGAAAAGAATTCCTTAATCGTCACATATTTATATAAATATTACAAACGAAATGGATACTTATGTTCAAATTATCGTATAAAAAATTAGCATTGATACATCCAGCCTGGTGACTGAAGTTTCATATATAATATAGTTTCATAGACCCCATGGCCTGAGATTGCAAAAAAGTA
Source organism: Potamilus streckersoni (assembly GCA_016746295.1). Lineage (NCBI taxonomy): Eukaryota > Metazoa > Mollusca > Bivalvia > Unionida > Unionidae > Potamilus > Potamilus streckersoni. Next base: position 164,519 of record JAEAOA010000619.1, on the reverse strand, counting down.
GCAAGAATAGTCATACTGAATCTTTTAAATTTTTATTATTCTTTTAATTCTAACTTGACTTTCTTGATAATAAATGAAACAAAATGACCAAAATCATTACTTTTAGCCAATTCTACTTGTTTGCAATATGTAATATACAACACAAAGAAATAAAAATCTGATTTATCCGACATTGTAATAATTGGCAAGATTTTTGGCCTGGACATTATTGATTAATTTGTTACCTCTTAATTTCGTGAAATGCAAAACAAACTGAAAATGATATTCTCTTTGTTGTTCCTTTCTCTCCAATTACTTTTTTTACTTTTAATTAGATCCACGATGGTACAGCCACATGAGATCGATCAATCGGGAAACAAAGTTACAACTACAGCGGAAAAGTACGTAACTCCTTTCATTTACACAATGTTCATGGTAATAATTGTGGCTAAGACATGTTTTCAGTCCTATTTATAACAGCATATTTAAATTGTTGACTGTGCCTCTAGAATGATGGAGACAAAAAATAAATTTTGACAAGAATGAGCATATTCTAGATTTTGTTTCCTTACCAGTAAGACCTAATAAACAGGAACTGTTATTTTAACACGTTATAAAACATTGATAAATAACCAGGTTTAGAATCTTTATGCTCACTACAATCAAAAGCATTGATTTCGATCTTTGGATTGTCATATATACCTACAATACACTAATATTGACTAATACGCATGACGAGTCAGACTTAAATAGCAGTAGTCTAGTAATGCTGTCATTTACTACATTCCCATTTCAAAACAAACATGTAAGAAAAAAAATAAGCAAAATACTGGAATGTAATATATACAAAACCGCATTCATACGATGATTGGCTCAGAAGTTAATGTCTACAATTTTAGCAACTGAGTAAACAAAACTTTAGTATACTCATTATTTACCTATCTTTTACATTCGAAGTAATAAACTTTTTGTACATAGTAACTTTCTGGTCAATCGTTCGCCCTCCGCTGACTTGTGTGCTATTAAGGCATTCTTCACTCGTGAAGATTTTTCAAGGAATAACATGGGAGTAGATTAATGCAGAACTATTAGCTTCTTTCATGAAATATGATTTTATGTATTGATTCGAATAAATTGTCAGTAAAAAAAGTACACTGTATCTACCTGTATACTGTAAGATTTGTAAATCTCTGTAAGTACCGGCAGTTCGCAGTTGAACGTAACTTTGTCGGATCAGTCATATTTATGTGATTTACAATTTGCGTCTCCTAAATAAAAAAGATAATAATGAATAGAAAAAAGGACCAAATGAGGGGCACTTCGAAGCCATAAACGACGCGTCACAAAAAAAAACAGTTTACAAAATGTCAACGGTGGAATTTGTTGCAACAGGTTAGTTGATCTCAAGTCAACCATCCTCTAAAATAGCTGATATTCGTATGATCGGTCAAAAAATTGGACTGTAATTAACGTGATCTTAAGAAAATGAAAGTGTTGGTAGTATAGGGAGGAATAGTTCAACCTGAAGTGGATTAAATTCAGAAAAAAAATCTTTCCACGTTGATAATGCATATATTTCAGTGTGTGTTACAAAAACATTTTAACCCATGGCTTAGCTACTTATTAAAATATTAAATGTTTTTACCACACGATGAAATATATCCGATATTGACGTAGGAGAAACGAATAAATAGTATCCACTTATTTCTTAGCTTTTGGAATGCAAATGAGCAATAAATACAATTAAGATATTTAGTTGCAACTGTACATTCTTTACTCTTCCTGTTGATAACATGTTCTTTTACACCTGTCATGGATATTATCAATATCTGCAAACATACGCGCAAATCCATTGGTAACATGTAAGCGATTGACTGAACCCTGTTGATTCTTTAACAAATAATATGTAGCCAACACAAATAGCAATGTGACGTCTCATAAATGTATTAATCACATTTAATGTGGTGATTCCGTTGGATTTTCAGTGCAAGTAACGATTTTGATTAGTCATATTTCCTTCACAAAATCAGATTTCCTCATCCTACAAAAATTTCACAAAATGACTCATGTCATACTTAGCTAAATCCAGAGTAGTAGATTTGTAAGTCATAGATCATATTTCCTAATAATACGGTACCATACAAATTTATATCACGTAAAACAGCTCAAGTTGAAGAGCTTTTGTAGTTTTATATATATTACGAATATATGGAAAGTTAAACGCATATACCATTTCAGGGAAATAAGACGATTAGAAGCCGAAAACAAGTACTTGAAAAAGATTATGGATGACCTTCATAAAAATATAATTGATGGAGAAACAAAGCAACAAAAGGAAGAGAAACTACCAGAAGATATAAGAAATGACCAGGCAATTTTAGAGTTGCACGGTACTGCAAAGAAAGTTGCAAAGAAATTCTTTGAATTGGAAATGTAAGTATTAATGTATATAGGTTCATATTATAACAGTTTTTCTCATTTATACAGCTACTTTTCCGTAATTTATCCTATCATAACTCTGGCCAGGTCAATTGAAAACAGCGACGTACTAGTTTTCAACATTTGCAAAAGAGACTTAACTTTTGATTAAACATTAAATCATCAAACCCTAATACAAATTAAACTTTTGATTCTCTGCACGCGAAACACACATTTGAGTTTTATTTACAACTGCATTAGCACGATTTCATTTATCGTTAAACAAATTACACTAACATGTTTAAATTTTCTTTTTCTTTTGAATATTTTTCCGCTCACTGGCATAAATATATTAGCAGAAAGTTCACTTTATGTTACATTCTTATTTCAATCAGAAACATAACTATGTCCGCATGCATTAGTTAAAACCTAATCCATATTACATGAAATATGTCTCCAGAATGAAGAAAAAACCGCCACTGAAATTTTAAAAAAGTTTAAATATTTCAGGGAATTGGATTTTATATACAAACGGATGTCTCAATTTTCCCCTATGATTGATGGAGATAAACAGAACGCAGGTGAGTCTCCTTCCAGCAAAGTTACTGTTCCAAGACGTGAACCAAAACGTAGTCCTACCACGGAAAAAGCTTCTTCAGAGCGAGCTATGAATCTGGATAAAGATTTAGAACGTGTCTCACTGGCATGGACGAAAATGAAAGAAAAAGAAAGGTATAATTATTTTGCAGATCATTTTTGTTATTTTTATTTATTGTTTGTGTCTACACTGCAATAGATAACTAGTCATATTTCCCTGCTGCATTATGCCCATCATTGCATCGGCTCTACGTCCTTGCCGAATTTGTGGTAGCAATATTACATACAATCAATTATAGCCATATTCTTTAAATTTATACACGTTATGATAATTATTTGCAGATGATCAGTGCCCGTTTGCCCAAGAATGTAGCATGAATAATGTGCGATATTATTCACATATCTATCGAACTAACGGTATACTGTGCTGGAAACTTTACTCACTGTATTGAAAAAGGTGATTTACTGACAACTCAATAAATATATGTGAATTAATAATAGTTTACATAATATAACAGTTACCCAACAATATCATAGGTTATTTTGCCTCAGGATTTATTCAAGTCTCATACTGCGAAGCCTAGTCTTAAATAGTTTTGGATGTGGGAAACGACATTCAGTAGAATTCTTGTTTTCTGGAGGTAGAGGACACCATATGTCACATTTTGGCTCGATTGACAGATTTTTTTTCAAAATAGACATATGTAAGTTATTGAAAACAAATCTTATTTAAATGACTCCTCCTTATTTTGCTTTTTGAAAGTTTTACCGTAGTTTGATAGTATTGTTACCTTGGGGTATTTTAACATTGTTTTCAACTGTTTGTTGCTTTTTCTATCCCTTTTCTTTAGTGTTTACTAACTGTAATATGGATTAAATGAAAACAACTTATATTACTTCCAGTGTTCTCATGGATCATTTCTAGTGTCGAGATAGTTGGCTATATTTCTTGCAAGGAGACTTCAAATCATTGAACTTTCTAAAATCATATTAGTATTTTCTGAGTTCTTAAAAATCTAATCTATTCAACTAACCTTCGTTAAATTTGAATACGTTTTCCTATACTGTTCAGCGTCTTTAAATGGATTTTATTACTTTATTGGCCAGTATGTATAGATATTTAGAGAATACGGTTTAAAATGGTACAATTTACCAAATAAAGTAATAGTTAATAATGTAAAAGAGCAGATGTGTGTTTGAAGTAATGATTCATCTCAGGTAAGTGATATAATATCCATCTGAAACATCGGTGGATTGGGGAGTGCGATACAGTCGAGCTATATAATTGTCCTCAGCTAAAAGCTAAAATCTTGGTCCCTTTCTAATTGGGACTGTGCAAAATAGAATCAGAAAACATAGATCTAAGGAATAAGTTAACGAAATGAGGGAGTAATATTAGCTACAAGTGAAAATTAAACTAAAATAGGTATGTGGAACTTGAAAGCCCTCATGAGGTTGGTATAAAATCACTGCATAACTGCAATTGTTTGCCGAAAGAAGCTACCAATCTCATGGAAGCATCTTATAATAAATCGCAAAGAAAAATTTTGTCATAACATGGGAATACATGTTGACCTGCTATTTCATTACTGGTTTGGTCTAAAATTTAGATATGTTTTGAAATATGTTTGAGTAATCCTTTTTTATAAAACGGGATTCACTCTGTAAACCACAGACATATTGATACATTGCTTGCAGCGCTTTATAATACAGGAGCAGAAAGGCAATACATATCTATAAACACTGATTCACAATAATAAACCAATTTTGTCCACCAAAATGTTTGAAAATTTACAAGTTATTTGTATATTAATTAAACATTATTGCAAAACATCCGAAATAGCAACTAAATAGTATCTCTTGGTCCAACAGGAAAAACAAAAATTTCATTTAGGAAATAAACCAGATGTTAGGTCTAATTTATACCGTTTTTTCACATTAAATTCTAAGCAATGTCATTAAGTAGTCAATAAAAATAAAATCGTGCAAACGTGACGAACATACTGAAAAATGCATGTATGTGACATAATACCTTTATGAAGTTATATAATATGTGACTGCCCAACTCGCAAGTCATTGTGAATGCGTCAGATAGTATAATGCAATTTACAAACGCTGGGAAATTGCAAATGTTGAAATGTGATTTTTCTTGCTTCAGACTTGCTGAATATGCTACTAGTCTCCTGGAAGAGCTCAACAATTTTTCACACACAAGAGATGAAAGTAATAGCATCGTTCTGAGTGAACCTCCAGAAGTAACCTCCCAAAATGGTGGTAAGAAAAACTTGAAAACGGAAGACCCCAAAGAAAAATCAGAGCAGTCAGCCTTCAATAAGAAGCTGAAGAGAAATTATGAAAATGCGTGTCACATCCACAGCAAAATGAAAGAAAAGGAAAAGTAAGCATGATTTATAAAATAAGTTAATAAGGTATTACTATTTCTATTACAATGTAGTATAAAATAAAACAAAACTCAGATGTTACTATTTCAATACATTTGATTTCTTTTTTTACAATTATATATTATTTATTGCCCATTGAGTTTTATTTTATCTTTGCTTCTGTACCGACTAGCTCGCCAAGTGATGGGTCTTACGGTTTAGTGTCTCGCCTTCAATCATTAAACAATATTTTGTCGGACATGTCGTATAGTATTTAACGTTCAAAAATACAAAAACATGGGTCCTGTATGCTTAAATCCAAGGGATCCAATATTTTACATATATATAAGTTTACATTTCGAAGTGGTATGTGTGTTTGTAAAATGATTGGTCAGCATCACGGACATACTTTCTTCAATGTTTGTAAACAGCCTTCTTTATGATCAGTTTTTTACGTGGAGTGACATTGGCCTACGTGTGAATTTTAGCGTACTAATAGAGCACATGACTAATTTCTCGAGATTTGAAGTGATGTTTTGAGTTTCAATACGCATTCTTAATATTGGTTTGGGGAAAGTCGTTTAAAACCTTGAAGAAACATTGTGGTTTTTTTAAATTTGTTGCCAGAATATTTATTCTTTGTCTGATTTTTGGATTCAATAAATTATTCTCTTGGACACTTAACATATTGACTGTCTTATAAAAGTAATTCTGAAATATATTCATGGAAATTTATTCTAGAATTATTCGGAAATAAAGATTGTGATTCAAGTGAGGAATTGTTGATAGTCATACGTTGGACTAGATCTGACGCCATTGCCCTACATATTCGTACGTCGTCTGGACTCGAAACTGTATTCCTATATGACGGTTTAGTGATAGAACGTGTTTTTATTCTTAGAATCATATTTGGATACTATCGAAAGTTTTGTTCAATTTTTTTCAATGTTGCTGACCCTCTGATAAATTTGTTAATTAAGAGAAATAAGTTTCTTTGGACTGAAATAGTAATATGTGCGAATATCATTGAGTCCGTCTTATCTTAGTAACAAAATAAACAGGAAGTTAAAATGATTGGTCAGCATCACAGACATACTTTCTTCACTTGATAGATTGAAAGCAATACTCAGAAGTGTGCCGGTTCTAACAGCTTCATTTCAAGCAATCTTTTAAAGTGTCTGTGGATGCAAGTGATGTTCGGGTTGGAGCAGCATAAATTCAAGAAGACAGTAATGGAATTGATCATCCAGTGTGCTATTTCTCCAATAAATTAAAGCAATTACTCAACAATCTAGAAGGAATGTTTAGCTTTAATTTTGGCATTGCAACATTTTGAGGTTTACTTTAGCTCGGCACCTTCAGCGGTTGTTGTTTATAGTGATCAAAACCCCAATAGTTTCATCGACAAGATGAAAAATAAAAATCAAACAATATTAAGGTGCAGTTTGGTTTTGCAAGAGTATAGTCTGAACATCAGGCTCATGAAAGGAAAAGAAAATTTGATTGCAGATGCACTTTTCCGTATATAGAAATACCATTTCATATACACTTTATATAATTCATACGAATATCCTTATGTGATATTAATTAGCACATGTATAAATTGCAAGTGGTAAAAGGAAAGTTTCTTCTATATATATTTATTTTTTCTTTATGGGAGAAGTGTTACGTATATGTGATTAAATTGCTTGCGTGTAAGGTTTAAAATTCTTTTCATTTTATTTTTGTTTTATTGTATTTAATTGCAGTGAAACTTTTTCTCGGATTCGGGATCCTGTTTTTAGTAGTGAGATATATTTGTATCAAAAAGTTGCTTATTTAAGACGAAATAGTAATATGTGCGAATATCATTGAGTCCGTCTTATCTTAGTAACAAAATAAACAGGAAGTTAAAATGATTGGTCAGCATCACAGACATACTTTCTTCACTTTATCAATGTTTGTAAACAGCTTTTTAATGATGTGTTTTTTTAAATGGAGTGACATTGACCTACGTGTGAATTGTAGCTTGCTAAGAGACCACATGACTAATCTCGCGAGATTCGAAGTGATGTTTTGAGTTTAAATACGCTTTCCTAATATTGGTTTGGGGAAAGTCATTCAAAACCTTGTAGGAACAAGGTGGTTTTTTAAAATTTGTTGCCAGAACATTTTATTATTCGTCTCATTTTTGGATTCAATAATCTATTCTTTTGGACCTTTAAAAAGTTGACTTTCTTATAAAATCATTCTGAAAGATATTCATGGAAATTTATTCTGGAATTTTTCGGAAAAAAAATATTGTGATTTAAGTGAAGAATTGTTGATAGTCATATGTTGGACTATATCTGACGCCATTGCCCTCCATATTTGTACGTCGTCGGGACTCGAACTTGGACTCTTATGGAACTATTTAGTGATATGACTTGTGCTTATATTCTTAGAATCATATTTAGATTATATTCACTAACTGCAAGTCCCATTTACCACTTTTTACATTGTTGTCTAGGAAATAAATTATTTTGCTAAAATTTACAAATTTACAAAGCTTGTTTGCTTTTAGTCTTTTCTTTGTTACTAAGTACGAGCCCTTGTTACTTAACAATGGATTATAAATTATATTGCATATAAATCAGAGTAAGAATATTTTTCAAACTATATTAGGGCCGTAAATTTAAAAGGAAAAACGTCCAGGGACCCGCGCACTCTTCGTCTCCCCCACCTCCAGAAATTGAATAGTTGCTTCTTTACAAAGTTGACCGAATTGCCTCACTATAAAGGATGGGTCATATGAGAGTGAGAGGGGTCTCACAATTAATTATCACGGTCATATAGCTTGCACAGAGCTCTAATATCTTAATTTATTGCATTATTGAAAATTACAAGGTTAATGTTAAATTACTTTTTCTTCATATTTTTCTGATGCTAATTATCTTTTATATTCTTTTTACATGGTTTTTCTCTGAAACATATATATATATATATATATATATATATATATATATATATATATATATATATAATTTAAAGGTTTGTCATGATACATAAATATAAATCATGCATCACATGTTTGAGATTTAGACGATACAATTGGAAGCAACATTAGTGATTTAATTGAAATTGGTTCATTTTAAATGTGCTTGCATCAGCTAAAGAACACATTATATTAAATGCTAACTAGATCAGTGATTATCAAACTTTTTGCAGCTGTGGACCCCGTAGCATTTTGTGGTCAGATGGGAGAGCCCTGTCAGCCTATTCAATAAATTTGGCCGATCGACATCATTATTAATTTATGTAATTCATGTGAGATATTAGTAACAACCATAGCACACAGTAGCGTCGAAACATAATAGACAGCTCAGTACTCCGTTGTTTTTATAATTGTTGATGATAATGAAAACTTTGCAAATGTACTATTTTTATTCTTTTTGGGACCTGCTTGCGGACCCTATGACAATATGCGAAGGATCCCAAAGGGTACGCAGACCACAGTTTGAAAACCATTGAACTGGATTACTTAAATACTTGTTCTCAATAAAATGACTATAACGTTTGAATGTTATTTTGTTTCCTTTTACATCTTAGTTTATGCGTATCACTGGAAGCAAGGATTGCTCAACTGGAAGTCTCGATTAAAAGACTAAATGACATACAAGATCAGAATACAGATCTGAAGAAAGAGGCAGAATCGCTACGTTTAAGGTACATATCAGGTTTAAAGACCATGACCATGATGCAGTTAAGCGAATAAATAATTATAACGTATTTAATATGAATCTCTTTTCATTTTGTTCCAGAAAATGCTATATATTAGCATTCGTTTGCATGACAAATATCTCAATATTTATTTTGATAGTTAGGACTCTAATGCAAATTCAAAGATCTCAAACACAAAGGGCATGCCAACGAATTGAAGTTTGGTGTCTTGCTTCTATGTCAGACATTTATTTATTTTATGGTATGATGGACGTTGGAGTCGACTGAAGGATGTTACACATAAACAATTATTTTTTGGAATTTTCTTACCTACTATTTCGAATCGAAACTTTATTTAAATCAATAAATAATTGAAATTGTTTTCTGTCGCTCATATATGGGTACGTTGTCCTTAATAATTTAGCTTTTCGTTCGGATATGTGTGTTTTACTTTCAATGAATTAAAAAAATATTGGTATAAAAACAACGTAGTACATTCGAATCAGTATATTTAGTTAATTTCCTTATATAGAGAGTAAAATGCAAGCAAGATAACAAACGACCACAGATTTAGTAATATTTAAAAGAAAACCTTAATTATATTATTCAGTTACTGAGAAGCAAAAAGGTTATGAATATTAGATGATATTTGATACACACAAAAAAAATCATTATTAAAAAAAACGTGATATGAAAATCTGTAAAATCATTCTGCTGGAGTTGGAACGTATCAGTTTGTTGGGCTCTCTTTTCTTCAAAGATTCGTGTCCACGCAAAATTTCGTGTTCGTGTTGTAAGCATTTCTGCCATTTGTCCACACGGCTAGACCTGATAATACGCAAGCTATTTTAGTGCATAGTATCATGACAAACGTAGTAGGAAATAATGCAATATTTTTGGCCATTTGAATTGAACCATTGCTTGTTATCATTAACCCGTGCTTCGATATCGAGTTAGTCTGAGTACCTAAAATGATAATATCAGTGAAGTTTACAACAATGATTGAAGATATATTAAGTAGTAAAACGCAAAATGTATTAACTCAGTCATTATTATTTATATAATCAATTATGTTCTTTGCTCAATAAAGGTAATATGAGATGAACGTAATGTGGTATGAAGATCGAAAAACAAAAACCGCCCTTTTGACTTTTCATTGGACGTTGTATTGCGTCTTGACCTAAGGGACAAAAAGAGGAATGTATGCACATTGTTTCGGTTACCAGAGCGAAAATATATATGCCAAAATGAGCATGCGTGTGTTGAATGCATGCAGCTATCTATTTCTAGACTTAACAGGATCTCTTATCAATGTGCCACTGAAAAGTGAAAACGAAAAGTCATTCTGCTCCACAGCTCTCTTTGTGGTTATATCCTCTAGTCATTAAAGTGGCTAGGAAAAGGTGTTAGCGCATGTTCGACCCAAGGTGAAACAGATGTAGCGGCGTGTGTGAGTGCAATGTTAGTAGTATAATGTGACACGTGACTCAAACGGGCTTTCCATGTTAAGCAGCTCCAAACAGGAAAATAACATTAGGCCACCACTTATTGACTCCCCCTGTGGGTTGTAGAATTGGCCCGCCGTGCCTCGCTACGTGTCATAAAAGGCGACTAAGTAGAGGCAACCTGTTTGCCGTGGGTTGCGACCGGTAACGGGAGGAGGAAAGGGTCCTGGTAGTTGCAACACACTACTTTGGCCTCTATTTCTATTAAGACGGGTGGTTGAGATGGGCCCGGTCTCGACAAATCGGCTGGTCACGCTGAGCCCTAGGAAGTCTTTATTAACGCTCTCACCTCCTTTTACTTTATTCTTGTATTCTTTATTCTTGTATCTCGTTTGATACCACCGTTGCCACTATATTCTATTCCTATATCTGTCCCTTTCTTGAATCTTAGAAGACTTCCTAGAAGGCGGTGGCTTAACGGGTCAATCAGGGGGTAATTTTACTGACCTGTGAAATTGGCGACTTCAGGGTCAACCAAAGGTAATTTTGCCAACTGCGTATCGTATCTGTGTATCCCTGGCACTTGAAAAGTGTCCCCTTGTTGGGCTCCGTGTTGGGTGGGAGCACGGGTGCTGAATTTTTCAAACTGCCATCATGGAGAATTCCGAAAAAACACCGAAACGAACCAAAACTGTGTCATCAGAGTCGGATGATGAACCATGTAGTATGGAATCCTTTCTTCGCTTCATGGTCATCCTTTCGAAAGATGAATCTCAACAAGTTTCCACATTGTCATCATTTATAGTCGAAAAGACTATACTTGGATTAGTCGGCAAGCCGAAAAGTGTGAAGAAGGTAAGATCAGGTGACCTACTTGTAGAGTGTGAGCGCAAAGCTCAAACTGAAAATATACTGAAAATTAAGACCTTTCACGATATTCCTGTAACCTGCTCCGCCCACTCTACACTTAATATATCAAAAGGCATCATTTGTTGCCGTGACCTTACTGGAGTCTGCGACAAGGACATCGTCGAGGGCATGAAAACTGAAGGTGTCACTGCAGTCCGTAGAATTCGTATCAAACGAAACAACAATCTGCAGGACACCGACACTATTATACTCACCTTTAATAAGGTTGGCTTCTTACAAGTTATGGTTGAGGTATATATATATATATATATATATATATATATATATATATACCAAATACCACATATATATATATATATATATATATATATATATATATATATATATATATATATATATATATATATATATATACCAAATCCCCTCCAATGTTACAAATGCCAAAAATACGGCCATCATGAAGACAGATGCTCTAGAAGCCAAAACTGTGGTCGGGGTGGCGACCCCTCCCACCGGGAATCAGAGTGCAAAGCCACTCCGCACTGCGTTAACTGCGGAAAAGAACATCATGCTAGTTCCAAGGAATGCGACACTTGGAGACAGGAGAAGGAAATCCAGAGAATTAAATACACTAATAATATTCCCTATCCAGATGCCAGGAAGCTTGTTCAAGCTAGATCATACCCCGGCCCATCCTTCTCAACTGTAGTGAAGAGCAGCCAAAAAGCAACGAAAGACGCACAAACAAAAACAAACCCGCCTGAACCCCATTCTGACTCGAACATCCCACACTATAGACCGCAGAAAAACTCGACATCTACACAAACAACATTCAACATTACCTCACCACCAAAATCACCAAATAGCAAGAAAAAGCTTCAAACAAATAGGCAGAAAAAATGGTCTGATGACCCTATAAAAACACACAACAGGTTTGAAGACCTAGAGGACATGGATGCGGAGGAATCTGCTTCATGTTCTCAAGGTAACTCCAGATCCAACAAAAAAAGATACAACCCCGTACTTCCTCCAGATAAATAACCAAATTATCTGCCACTCGAAAGATCTAATATACAGTTGTAATGAAGAACACCATTTTACAATGGAATTGTAGAGGACTTAAATGCATTTACAATGACATACTTCTGCTTTTAATCGAACATGATCCTGCAGTACTATGTCTGCAGGAAACATTTTTAAAAGACACAGATAAAACCACATTCAAAAACTACTCTTCTTATAATGCTTACTCCAAAACGTGTGACAGGGCCTCGGGAGGAATCTCCATTATTGTAAACAACAGGGCTACACATTGCGCTATTCCCTTAAATACAAATTTACAAGCAATAGCTGTAAGCGTCACACTGCATCGAGTGGTTACATTATGTTCTATTTATTTACCACCAAACAACAACTTAGTTCCAAATGATTTAGACAACCTAATTAAACAACTGCCAAAACCATTTATTCTACTTGTGGATTTTAATGCACATAACATTTTATGGGGATCCAACCATATAAGCGACAGGGGAAAAAAGGTTGAAGATTTCATTATTAGACATGACTTGTGTCTTTAGAACACCAAATCACCAACATATTTACACCCAGGTACGGGTAAATATACGTGCATTTAGGAAGTTTTATTACTAAGACTTATATTTTAATTTTTTAATTATTGTTTAATTTAATTTGCAATATCTTAAATTATTTTGTCAATTTTTTTCATATTTTATTCCAGGAAAATAAATAATTTGTTAAATTTTACAATGCTTGTTGTCTTCACTCTTTTATGTTGCATATTTTAAGAGAATAAACTGGCAAAACAAAGATGAACATTGCTGAAATATATTTAAGAAGATGTGTATACAATTATGTCGTAAGTCTCATCTTGTTGTGCATATTCAATCATCAGTTTTGGATCACATGTAATGAATGTCTGTCATTTTAATTGCTATTTTACGAATTTTACATGTCGATTTTTACCTTAAGACTGAGTGAACTTTCTGGGGCCAAATTAAGCCATGAAAATCCCGACATAACTGATCTCAGTGACCCAAACAGACCATCGAAACTGGGAGAAAAATATTCGGAGATATATTCTAATCAGTGGACGAATGCATTTGTAGCTCTTTCGAAACAAACTCCAGAACAAACAGAAGATGAACGAATAGTTTATTTGTATAACATTCTCATTGTAAGTACCAAATAGTCACTATTATGGATGTATAGTACTTTTTATATAGCCTCAACAACATCTTGTTTATAATAATCATGACAGAAGCAAAGATAGTAGAAACAAAATGCAAAGGATATGGGTGCAAATTATGCTATTCCTATTCATACGATCTCTCTGAGTATATAATCATAATTAGGACTACTGGTTGATCAAACCTTATGATTGAACATATAATATTTCATGATTATTCAACAACTCCCTATAAATGTTATTTTCTGTCAGAAAGTTTTATATTTGTAACGAAATATACGCACACGCAATCAAATATATATATATATATATATATATATATATATATATATATATATATATATATATATATATATATATATATATATATATATATATATATATATATATATATATATATATATATATATATATATAATCTACTGATAGACCCCATAGAGTATGTGTCAACAAGCATGTGTTATAAATAACTTCTAATGAACAAAGGAAATGTTTGATGACTTGCAGTCGTTTATCTTTATTATCAACACAGCGGTGGTGACCATGAATTACGTCATATGGACTAGAACTGCATTACAGTGCAGAGACATTATCACTAACTAGCGATCCTGCATGACTGCCATTGTAAAATCTAGCTAATTGAAGTAGGAAAATGTTTTTAATTACTAGACTGTCAGTAAAAGCATTTCATGCTTCTGTTGAGACAATTACAGATTAAATATTAGATATTAGGCACATGGCTATGACACTTACCGATAAAACCAAGCACTTTTGTGGTTCAGATGGCGTTTGCTAATACTAATGGCTGTTACAAATATCGTTAAGCTCAAGTTGACATCTCGATCTTCGCCTTCTCTAATTTTTTTTTTTATTTTCAAGAAGGAATTCTAATTTAAGAGGTAGGATTTGATATCAAAGGTGCAATTTTTGCCTTGTCTATTTTTGATTAAAGTGGGGATAAATAGATGAGGCAGAATCCAATTTTGGTTCTGCCACAGACCCATCGTTATCAGACAATCATTAGTTGCTTACTTCAACCGCTGTTACTAATAACTCTCGTAAGGTAGATGAAAATATTATCTTCCTCTATTGCCAAATAATTAATCTCCATTTGTGAGTGAATTACGTTGGTTTTGTTGGCATCTATTTTAAGCCTACATTGTCGTCATACCTGTGTAAACTGGGGGTCTTCTTCTACATGTGACCTTGAAGACTTAACAAAACTACACGTTAGCCACAAGCTTCCAGTCCTCCATTAGTTACAAGACGATAAAAAATAATTCCTTTATTCATGTTGTGTTTATGACATGTTGAAGTTGCAAACGAGGTGATAGGAAGCAACAGTGTCAGGCACAAAAGATATATCCTTAAACACGAAAATTAACATGCATTCATTTATAACAAAAAGCAGATAGCGGTAAAATTTGTATTTTCAGTATACTTGATATGTAAGTGTCTAATATTATTTCCTATAAATAGGATGGTTATAATTTCTGCAAAGACGTACGAAGGACACAGATTTTGAGTCTTGAGGAAATAATGATTAATCCCGCTGGTTTACGTGGTATGGAAACAAGAGGGGTAATTATCTTTTTTTATCAAAAAAGAAATGGATGTTTGTGTTTAGCTGTTTTATAAGCTTAAACACTTATCAATCTTTACCAATGTTTACTCTCTCTATACGAAATTACAACATTTGCTTGAGAGTCAAGTCCCGAAATATTTGGTTAGTGTCTGGCTATATGCAAGTCTATTCAATGTATAGTGGGATCGC
The DNA here is from genome assembly GCA_016746295.1 of Potamilus streckersoni. Lineage (NCBI taxonomy): Eukaryota > Metazoa > Mollusca > Bivalvia > Unionida > Unionidae > Potamilus > Potamilus streckersoni. The sequence continues at coordinate 149,171 of JAEAOA010000619.1, read as the reverse complement.
TTGCCTAAATATCTTTATCTATGACAAATATGTCATGTAAATCTTTTGCACACTATGCAACATAAGTGAAATTTAGCCAACAAACTTTCACAATAATGTCCCTTCATGGCAAAGCCGTTTGCTGTTTCTTCAGTGTTGATTTGTACTGTACAGTACGTAGGTAAACTTGTACAAAATCCAATGCAACATTCACTTCATCATTGATTCCGGTATAAACACAAGCATCAGAAAGAGAGAGAGAGAAGAGAGTTGCTTGAGGACCAAAGGATCAGACAGACAGACCGTGAATTGTTGCAGTTTCAATTTTGATGGATGGTATAATTAACTTCTTTTCAAATTTATTATACAATACCGTCACTTATATTATGTGCTGCGCAAAGTTCGAAAACGATATTCCCCTAGACATAGGTATGTATCAAATACTACATATTATTTATGTTAGGTCCAGTAGTTGGAACTTATTTAAATTACTGTATTAAACTAAAAGTGTTAAGTAAAAACGTATTAATAATCTCATAGTGTACTAAATGACTGGCTTTCAATTTCCCTCTGCAGCTGGTTAACATTGACTTGGTGGTCAATAAAAATGCTTCAACTATCATATAATGCGTCAAAATATTTTAACATATCTAGCGACTAGTCTCTTAAGAAAGAAGCGTCGATGATGACTCCAATTGCAGACTGTATGATATGACAACAAGCTTTGTTATATAGGGGCTATCACCTGTAAAATATATGCATTGTCAAAAGAAACTTTCAAATATTAGCCATTTGAAAGTTCCTAATTTCATGAATGTTATGATTATCATTTCATTTGCCTGATGCTAATCATGAATAGTAATCATAGATCGGATTTTTAATTTCTATGATATAAGCTTAATGAACATTTTATTCCAATATATTAGTGGTTTTCCACTAAGCGATTATAAAGGCAGGAAATTCGTTCACGGAGAGAGCATAGAGAAAGCAGACGAAAACAGCACCATATACAATTTTAGTCGATCGAATTATATCTGTCCTCACTGCCGGTTAAGTAAATATGCAGACTTCACTGGAGAAACATGACTGTGATCTTACAAATCGGTAGTCACTATTTCTCTGAAAAACTTGCAGATATATATGCTTCTATAATTGCAAGAAGTCTTAATACCTAGCATAATAAATAATGATCCTTGAGCATTTGACAGTGAACTTAGATATATAACTCACACAGCTACAACTCAGACTTTAGTATTTGTACATGTTATTTCAGTACCGTTACTTCTTGCCAATTTGTAAGAAATTCTGAAAGGCCGAAAGTTTTTCATTTTGCTTTCAAAATGTGATATACATGAGACAATAAGAGACATAAAAAGAGCATACACCCGTCTAGAAATCTAGTATTTACGTGATGCCAAAAAGAAAGATATACGTGCTAATCTTTGTTTTAAAAACGAAAACAAAGTGAAACCCTGGAGAAAAGGAAAATATTCAAAAGCAGCTTCATTTGAAAACATATAATGTTGATGAGTGTATACAATAAAAAACGAGTTTTGGAAATGTATCGGTATATTTACTGGTAGACTGAACAAACTACACAACCAACATCTGCCTTTTTGTTATTACTTTTTCTGGCATACAAGTCAGCTAATAGCGTTATATTTAGCTGAGAGGTTTTAAAATACTGGATTA
>JAEAOA010000619.1:122500-142500 GCA_016746295.1 Potamilus streckersoni | reverse complement strand
ATCGTAAAATAGTGCACCATTGTACTACGTAAAGTGGACGGCGACAAAAATGATTATATAATAATGCATATTTTGTCCTATTCATATTTTCTCTAACGAGGCGTATCTTTAAATCACAGTACCTTCTTCATTTGTTGTAGGCGTTTCTTACGAACGGGGAGAAGAAGTCAAAATACGGAGAGAATATAAAACTGTGTGAAGCATACATAAAGGAATGCATACGCATTTGTTGGCATATGCAAGTTCATACTCCACCGTTATGCATCGATTTGAAGAATCTCAAAGGACAGAAATTTGTAAACGATATTTACAAAGAATACACAGTCAGAGGAAAACATATTGCATTTGTTGTTTGGCCTGCTCTATATCTTCACGAGAATGGTCCATTGATTGCCAAGGGCGTTGCACAAGGAATCTGAAAACGCTACGTCCAATCGAAGTTAACAGGAACGACAAAATCATGTTGGTGTGAAATCAATTCTCAGATATATAGACAACAAAACGCCATGTACTATTTCAATTGTGTCATTCAATATTTTGCTGCAAGAGTCATATTTTTCCATTATAACTTAATTCTGTTGTGTTTATTGACTATAAATCCATTCATATAAATGACACCCTTATTGTAAGAATCATCTTCATCTACCCAAAATCCATGAAATTTTAAAAATATGTACCAGAGGTTTCTGGAGGAACAGTTTTGTAAAATAATTTAAGTCGTGGTAAACTAGAATGGTTTACACGCTTGTTTCCTGTAATGATTCTAGCTTAGGTTAAGTAGCAACATTAATCACTCTATTAACATATTCACGCAATTAACTTTAGTAGACATGAATTAACACCAGGATAAAACCTTGTAGAATACACTAAAATATGTGTTTGTATCTTAACAAAGTGTGTACTCTAACGTAATACTCAGTTGCATTAATTAGTCTTAGCATTAGACACTTAGACAATTACGACAACAGTAATTGGTACAAACCGATGTTGGATCAACATTAGAAATTGTTCAAACTTAGGATGGTTTGGGCCCACTGACTACCATCAATTTAATATTTGTTTTATATAAAAGAAAATTTAGTCTGTGCTCAAACTACTAAAATCGAAAAAATGAAATTGCTTATCTTTTAAAGGATAAAGGATTTGGATTTGTCGGTTGTTCTTGATAAAGGTAATTGAGTTCGTTTAAATGTAGGTCGTATGTATGACTAAGCTGATGCTTATGGTATCAGACAAAACACTATTCGTTCATAATGTGCATTGACAGAGACCTGCACATACGTTTGCTGAATACATATTGACGGTCGTATTAGGCCTCGGTATGAGATATACATGCAATGTGTACTAATGTCAGGCCTAATCTGTCTGTGTGTTATGAAGAGAATTTCTTTCTTCTTGCCAATTAAGTTATTTGTTCAATAGATGAATGCATAATAATACTAATATAACATTCAGAATTAATTATTTTTAAAGGTTGTTCAAAAATAAGTCATGCAAATTTTGTACATTTGTTCATTTTATCTCTGTACCATATAAATATAAACCTGGAGAAGGAGGGACGTACGGACGAGGTTCTGTGTCCTGTGATATTTATGAAGGGTAATTTTTAGTAGAAACCAGAAAATAGTAGATTTGAAAACTACGAATTAAAAAACATATTAATAATAACAGTGCGATTGTATGGAATATTATTTTAGTGTAGCTTATTTAAATTACATGTATTGTGTAAATACAGTGAACTATGTGCGCTTTTTATTCTGATCCAACAAAAGGAACAAATATATATGGTATACGGTTACGTCTCGGTCATCAGGATGAGACATGTTTATAGGTCATGTCAAATGTAATATTATTCAGGCTCAGAATAAAACTCTAAAGCAGATTTGTATTTATTACTTGCTCCTAATTTCACTCTATCCTCACATTTTAAACAATCGCATCAAATACCTAATAAGCCATGTAAACGTAACTGGGAATACAATAATATTGAAACATTTACAATAAGTGTCATTTGCATTCACGTCGTTGTTGACAGATCTATCGCTTGATGTAATTTTTTATTCTGGTTTGTCGGTATTGGGATAATATTTCTAAAATTCACTATCCACGAAACTTTCTGGTAGCATGGATCAGTTTCGTTCAGTGGACCATCCATAAATATTTTATATAAAGGAGTCTCGATAATATATTGTGTAATAGTTTGGTAATTGGACCTATACTTATGCTTGGATTTTTGGCCTTGTTTCAATATGAGTAGTGTGAAATATCGATCCACTGTTTGAAATGTTGAGTGCTGAGTCATATAAATATATAACCTTATGGTTCTAGTGAATGTGGCATATTATTAGGAATAAGTTAATTGTATTGCCACCTCTTACAACCTTTAAGTTGACAAGGACTCGTATCTTGAGAATCATGAAAATAGAAGAAACATCAGTCTAAAGCCATCGTGACGCATATGTTGCTTGATTCGCTCAATTGTGTGGAGCTATTTAACTTCTGATATATTACAATAAAGGATTTTATGATGGCAGTGGTGGACATTTTTATAGCTATGCATATCACTGGTCTACAATGTTTTGAATGTCGTCTGCTTCAGAGATAATATATTTTTTATTATTGATTTGATTTTGATTTGTTGAATTCAAATATAACAATTAAACCAACCGATTGGCTACTGTTTCCAAGATGTTTAAGTCTTTATATCCTAAGTCTATGTATATTGTGTAGATAGTAGAGTTTTGATCATAAATTGTAAACCTAGGTATGTGTTTATGCCTGCTTTACATAATAGGTTTTCACCTTTCATGTTTATGTAACGCTTTAGAAACAGCAGAATGGTTATATAAATAAAATTTATTATAACACAAAAGGCAAACACTGTCCAGCAATAGTCTGCAAATATTGATAAACTCTATTTGCCTTGATAGCGTTTCTCCATTATTGCAATGTCTAGGTGAAATCTCGCGCTGTGCTAGTCGCATTTTAGTGGAAAACATCTAGTTGAGAGGGAAATAAAGTATCTTTAATGACATGTTGCAACCGAAACTTCTGTACACCTAAATGAAGTTTCCCACAAATCCCATGTAGGTGTCTGCCTTCCAAAACAATTTTCTGCCACTAACTGGAAGGCTTTCCATGCCGTCTTTCCCTGCCACACAGCGCACTTTCAAATGCATCCTTTCGAAGAAATTCACAAATCTGAGGACCGAAGAATACACTTTTCACTATCTTCACTTCACAGTGGATATTTTCCAAGGAGGTACTTGAAAGCTGATTGTGCTTTGTCTATGTTCTTAACAAATTTTTCATCAGAGCCAGCTTGATGTGCAACGGTGGAAATGAAATCTTGCTTGATTCAACAAGTGGTGGATGCTGAACTCTTCCTTCCAGGCTCCGATGACTGTCGGAGTCGCCAATCTCCCTTGATGTAGTGGAAATCTCTCGCACGACTTTCCCATTCGTAGAGAAAACAGCAGTACTTTTTGCATCCAGTCTACAAACCAAGCAAGATAGCAGGAACTTTCAAATCGCCACAAAGCTTCCACAGATGTTGGTCACAGTTTTTGCAATTAAAAAGTAGTTTAACGTTTTCATAGGTTTCCTTCATATAGACTGAATGACCAACATTGCCATAATGCAGCAAAACTGACTCAAAACTCATCTTCAATGAATTAGTGACACGTATCCACTCATCTGGATCATGAACGATGTTAAGGGATGCCACCACACCATCAATTATAGTAAAGGCTTCAAGATCACCTTCCATGAAGAAGAATGGGACAAGATCCCTTTGACGGTCACGAACAAGGAAACCGTAAAATCACCTGCCACGAGATTCCACTGTTGTAGTCTGGGCCCCAACAGCTCTGCCTTATTCACGAATAGTTCCAAATCCATGACAAGATCATTCAGTTCACCCTATGTTAGGATATGTGCTTCAGAGGTGGAAGGTGAGGTGAAAATATGGGTCATGTGACATTGATGGTTCAGGACTAGAAATTTCATCTTCTTCCTCTTCTTCGGCTGACTCAATTGAGAATGATCCAGGTGCATCACAAATTGAGTCCTTCTCCCTGAGTACTGGGCGTATAGCTGATGAAATGTTTGGATAATGCACATTCCACTTTTCTTCTTTGACACACCTTTTCCAACTGGCGGCTCTATGTAGAAGTAACAATTGCTTATAATTTCTTGGCTTTTTCCAAATCATTGTCACTGCAAACGGCATGGCTTTCCTTTTCCTGTTCATACACTGGTGAAGATTTATTGCATACATGTTTCAGCATATGTGTAGGGTCTACCTCTTGTCCTGATCTAAACTTTGCTGTCAAAATGTAGTTGATAATAAACATAGTGGTTATACGGCGGATATATTATGCAAAGATCACAGCACCACAAACATAGCAGAAATTGTCTGCATTGTTTACACAAGTACGAAGTATCTCTGCTCACTTTGGCTAAACAGAAAAGTGTCACTTTGCACAATCAAACACTGACAAATATGACTGCACGATACTGTGTGATTTCTAGAGATGATATAGGGCAATTGGTTCAGCAGAGTGATGTAAGCTTAGTTACGATTGCATCATCCATGACTTATATGAATGTCATGATACGATTCATATCATGCATGACGCAATATCAGTTACAGATTGCATCATTCATAGTTTTACCTAAAATGCAAGTACTTTCCAAATCCAGTATAGATTAATTCATAGATTGAGTCAAAGATGTAATTTAGTCCTTTATGGTTTAAACTGAGATCCTTCCCTTTAAAACTCACTTATCCTTCGCCATTCCCAAGTCAATGTTTGTATATACTTACCAGTATCAGATCTTTAAAACTAGAGAAAATCAACGATTTTAAGCACCAGGTTTGTGCTTAGTTAAAGATATATTTAACCTAATACAAGCTTATTGAGAAATCACAAAATTGATACCACTTAATACACAATACATTTATTTTTCTGCATCTGTGCAGTTTAGGCCTTAAACCTGAACCTCTAACTCGATCATAATAAAAATATAGAATATACAAATAGCTCCAATGTCAAAGTGTCATTGTCCTCTCTAAACGGAACCTGTATTTAGTATTTGTTCACGGTGTTTCATTGGAAAAGTCAATATTTGCTAATAATGGTAATACCATTTAATCTCTTCGGATCCACGGTAAACCAACATGAGTTATCTTTACGATTGTACTTTCTAATAATTTAGATACAACATAAATTATGGTAAGGAACTCCATGCATGTTGTTTAGTGGTGTCAAATGATACTATAATCACTTATGGAAAATATACATATCCATATAAACGTAGTGCGGTATACAGTTTGCTATCGTTGTAATTGTCCTCTGCTTTTTCGATGACCAGATTTCCTGATGGAAAATATGTTTAAATATATAATCATCAAGATCATGTCTATACCATTATTGCTATAACATAATTTCATGAGACGAAATTTAATTGTAAAAGATGTTACTAAGGAATTAGCAATTGGGAGTGCATATTGATTGTGGAGATTGATTTGGGTGTTTAGCTAGCAAACGTTGCATTTCTGAAGGACAAAAATAATTAAATGCTCTAGTTCCAATCGACCATTAGTCAGTTTCACGTGTTATGAACAATATCGAATGAAACATGTTCAGCAGCATTCCTAACTTTTGACAAATGCATTCATCACTGCTCAAATTAAAACATGCCTCCAGGAAGACAAGAAATAATATTTTTGATTTGGGTATATTTGCTGACTTTGCAGAATGGATTTTAGACCCTACTTACGATATGCATGTTCGAATTTGAAGTCCAACGATACAGGAATTTGAAATAAAATGCTATATGCATAGCTCATAATTACGACGGAGGTTTCTTTTGAAACAATACTCTGAACAAGGAACATAATTTTTTAATTTCATCAAGAACTGTGATATATACAGTTACGTCAAGGTAGGTCACGCACATATTAAAGATTCATTTCATTATTTAGCCATTGCTTCTAATTAGAATGCCTGAAACGTTTGAAACTAAAGAAATGGCTAAAGTTTATTTTCCATTCTTTTGTTAATACTGCAGCTATTAAACAGTGATCCCACATTTGCCTGAAATTCCCCGCTACCATCATAACGCTATGCACAAAGACCAACGAAAGCCAATTAACGCCTGGCAGCAATTCAGCTATTCAGACTCTTTTCACTTTTAAAAAGAAATGATGACATTTTACATCATTGATATGAACATTTTCGACAATTATTATCTGATCACGCAGGTTTTGATACCTTGAATGAAGCTTCTACCAAAGCATGTGATTTAGTCGAATAAAATAAACTTATGCCAGAGAACACACTAGCCATCATTACCCCTCAAACCAATGAGACAGTCAGTCATCAGTATTCAGACAAACTATACATTTGAAAGTAAAACAGTAACATGATAACGGTGATAGATAAATAAAACTTTCCTAACAACGGGGAGTGTAAATGGTGTCTGATAACGAAAACAGGTGAAAAGTTATTAAATTTAGGGACGGTATATATAGAACCTAATGCTGATCAAGGAGATATCGATAAACTATATCTTATGATAAATGTTTACTTCCTTCAGGAAGTCTATAATACAAGCCACGCTGACTTTATCAAAGAGCTCCTTAATGTCATGCACATTGTAATACTGATCACGAGTAGTTTGGAGGTCGAAACACTCCAACATAAAGTGCTTAACGGTAAATGGTTCACTGCAAGAAATGCATTCTGCTGGGTCTTTTCCTTTTAGTATGTGGGAGTGAGTTAAATAAGTATGAACATAATTTAGAAAATTAAGGATACCTAATGATACATAGACATAGCTACATTTCTTCACACCGTATCAAAAATGTTTTTTTTTCACCCGGCTCAGAATAAAACGCGTACTTGTTTTGTATTTGTTACATTCCCATTTTGTTAGGACATTCTTTTTAAAAAACTTTAATGAAAGATTTCACATGTTCGTAACTGGAGATATACTGTGCAGTTACGTAATCGACCTGTCTACTTTGAATTTTAAAATTTTCTACGAAACATATGAATAGATTTAATTTGCAGTCACAGGCATCTAGATTCATATCCTTCATAAATGAAGCTGCTGCTCTTTGTCATATGTCTATTTTTATGCTATAACTTCTTTTCAGTTATATCCCCAGTTTTACTAACCAAATTCACTTCTTCGGTAATTTTAATAATCAAATATTAAGTCCGTCTACTTTTATATTCTCCTTAATAATAAAATTTCGTGGCACCATGTTCAACCTTGAGGCTGAAATAGATTTTAGTTACACCTGTTATATTAGATGATTTACGTTGTGAATGTTACATGGGAACTAAACATGGGGCAAAATGTTTTCTAACGTGGGGCATTTCTAACCATACCATAATATCGGCATGACTATGAATCTTTCTTGGTATGGATTTTAAAATAATACAAGATGTCCGCGGCCAAGCTGTTTTTCTTTCATATTTGATATCTCGTAGCAGATCATACCTTTTTTTAGAACTCATTGTCCAACATTCTATCCAAAATAGAAATGGCCCTCTCAACTAACTGTGAATGCAAATACTCTTTTCGTTGCTACATACCGTACTCTCCAAATATCTTCAGCAGCAAAAGAGGCCATTTCACCCAATATAACTTTATTCCTTGATCCTTTGAGTAACGTTCCAAGCAACAACTTTTCCACCCTTGTAGCTGCATCCGTCTTGCTGACACTTGGTTCTCTTTTCATGATCGTCTTGAAATCTACAAGTCCAGGAGTAACAGTTTCATCTAACGTAGTGCAAATATTCAATATGTTGAAATATTTGGCCGTAACGCTGCAATATTTGTTTCTGACTACTCAGTTCAATCTATCTACAATTGTAATTCTCGTTGTAATTGTAGCATCTTGATGAGGTTGAGATTCAGAGGTAATGATGGTATCCATTGTTCGCACCAGAGTTGCATCCAACGTTTGTATCAAAACAAAAGAGCGCTTTCGTTCTTTTATCGTCCTTTTTCTGGTACATGTATGATGTCTTGCCAGAAACGACTGTTCGTTTTTTTTCTTCTTGTTTTCTTCCTCCTTATCTCATTATACCTGCTAAAGGCGGTATAGCAATCGATGCAAATAATGGAGCAACCAGTTTCAACAAGGGTCCTATGGGTAGAAATTCTTTGCCCTGCGCCAGCCTTTTTCTTGACTGTAGAGTGTTTTCTTCTTCACCATTTCATTAATTTCCATATGTTTTCCTAAGCTTTGCTTCTGTATATTGGGCAAATGTACCGTTCCTTCTGACACCGTTAATCAACGTTCAAACTCAGTTTTACTGAAATTTTTTTCGGTGTTTCAATGACTTGTTAACTTATTCGATTTTTGGAGGAATATTGTGTCTTGGGAGGACAATGAGAGATGGTTTGCATATTGTGTAGATATATTTTGTTACAGGAGCAAAACACTCATTTTTATTAATGATGCAATCCTCATTTTACTGCAGTTCATCCTAAATGATTCTCGGCAGATCCTATCAACTGTATGACGAGCACCACTCGACAATGAGGTATTTCCATAGATAAATCTTGACATGTTTTGTTTGAATCAATCCTGTAAACATTGTAACACTTTTTTTCTGCTCTGGACTTTAAACTTGGATGCGACCACTGTTTTAGGTGCAGTAGCATAGGCTATGAATAAAAGACGATGTCGCTGCCGCCAGATAAGGGTAAGTTCCGTTAGTAATGGGTTTCCATTTTTAACAAACTCGTAAGCACGGTTGTCAAATCATCTATGAGCAAGCATCGTGAAATGGCGGGCGAAGAAGTGGTTTCAGCAGGAGACACCGTATGTCACGAAGAGGCGTGGCCTTTAGATTTAGTATTGAACCTTTGATCTGTCAGTTTTTACATTGCTACTGTTTCTCAAAATCGTTTGGTTTGATGAGGTATGAGAATGATTCCTTGAAGTAATTGACTTGCTGTCAAAGCAAATTATCTTCATTCTTTTTTTAGACTATCTTTTGAAACTAAGAGCAAAGATGTTTTCGCGATTTATGCCATATAGTGCACGATTGAGTTCGATTGGAAGATGCGACTGAAAAATTTAGTTATGCTTACTACTGTTTGATAACTTCTTAACGCAAATGCTAAACCAATTAGTACGAAATCTTAAATAATTGGAACTGGAGGTTTTAAATCCATGAATAAATCGGCATGATGCGTTTGGGTGGCATTGTCGTGTGCATATGTCAACAAAGGTGCTCCAAATTGTTTGCCTAACATTTGCTAAGATAATTTGAGATTGATGTCGAATGATTCAGAAGTTAATATCAGACATTTTCACTTCTAAAACTTATGGAGGATTTGAAAAGGCCCATGACGAAATACGTAACTCCTTTTTGAAACACCTACCGGAATCGTCATTAATATCTCTTTCATGTTGAAAGGTTTAATATCTGTTTTGGGTATTCTACCATGCCAATCCCTACTAAAATATTAATGTCTCTGTTAGAAACTTTCGGTGATATATGGGCTACTGATAATATAATAAAATCATCAAAAGAGGTTTAAGGTAATACCTGTTCCCAAGCTGTGAAAGTACATCACAGATCCTAGCAACTATCTTCCCATAACTTTAACGAGCTGAGTCTTTAAAACAACGGAACGAAGGCTTGTTTGGTATTTTGAGACTAATTTAACATATCCTTTCCAAATTGGCTTCCGGTATGGCCGTAGTAAGAATTACGATTTGTTTAGACTTGAAACCTTCATTGGCGATGCTTTTTGTCAAAAAAGAACATTTAATGACTGTTTTCTTTGACTTGGAAAAAGTCAATGATACAACATGTAAGTTGGGAATAATGAATGACCTGCCTGCACATTCTGGGGCAAAAAGGTCGTCTACCTACCTTCATATTGAACATTCTTAACATTTCCTTAAAAGGGTAATTAAAGGTATGAATGGGCTTCTCTCTCTCTCTCTCTCTCTCTCTCTCTCTCTCTCTCTCTCTCTCTCTCTCTCTCTCTCTCTCTCTCTCTCTTTCTCTCTCTCTCTCTCTCTCTGATATAAAAGAACAAGAGATGGGTGTGCCCCATGCATAATTGTGCAAAATTTGTGATTCTTTTCAACATCAATTGTGAAAACATTTCCAAGTATTGCTCCCTCTATATTGATGTTTTCCTAATATATTATTGATCAAAGCACTCATGCAATAGAGGGGCAATTCCAACAAAATATAACAAAGATCCGCAATCGTTCCGCTACTAATTGTTTGAAAATCTCAAAATCTTAAATGTTTGCATTCATTTCTATCTGTCACTAAGTCAACATAATAATTATAAACTCACGTTGGATGGACCACCTATTGTCTTTGTTAAGTGAACACGATGTTTATGTATAGTTTTCGATAGATAACTCGCCTTTCATCCACACATTAAGAACTTAAAAGATAAATGCATGAACGCTATTGGTGTACTCAATGTATTGGCTCAGACTTGCTGGGGTGCTAATAGAAAAGTCGTCTTGGACCTTTAAGCAACCAGAATTTGTTCCAAACTAGACTATGATCGTGTTTTTCATGGTTCAGTTAAAATGTTATACTTATAGATGCTTGACCCACATACCATCAAGCAGTACGATTTGCTTTGTGATTATTTAGGGCATCCACATGTGAAATCCTTTCGTTTGAAGCGAATAAGCCCCACAATTACTTCGTAGAGAAATATAACTGTACAATATGCCATAATTAAGATCAAACCTTATGAATCATGTTCTGGCTTTGTTTATCAACCGAAATACAAAACATTATACCAAAGTAAACCGAATTTACCAATGACATTAGAATTCATTACCATTTTGATAGTACAAAACTTGGAACAGTTTCTTAAACAAAGTACTTGCATACACTACGTGGAGATAAACAGATCCAAAACAAATCCATCCATTTTCCATAACTCTTAGAAAGTACTTCACTTCAAATAAAAGAACTACATAATAATTAATCTGACGGCTCAACGGATGCAGCGTTCGTCAGTGGAAATCGAAATGCAACACTCCATTTGCCATATAGTGCATCGATGTATTTAGCTATAATCAGGGCAAAAGACCATGCTTGAAATATATTGAAAACCAAACGTGTTTTAAAGTTCATCTTCTCCGATTCACTAACAGAACTTAAGTGACTACACAATAGGAAACTGGAAACTAACTATTGACCAATTTTCTCATTAAACACACCGAGCTGTTACCACTTACAATATATAGTATACTGGTGGTTACCCAGCCTGGCTGTATTAAAGGTAACGATCTGATATTAAAATACCATACCACGAATTTAAACCAGGTATTAAAATTATTTAATAGTGGCAGTGATCGTGGAATGATAATATCAATAACAAGCTCAATGTGATCAATACCTGTCTCAGACGATTGGTCTCCTCAAGAATTACAATTGGTCATACGTATTTAGCCCACTCCTATATATTAAAGGGAGAAGATGGACCTGATTGCCTTTCTTACAATACACCATTTAAAGTAAAGACATTTTGACAGATTGTTTCACTCGCCAACATACACTCAATTGTTAATATAAGGTTAAACAGATGAATTGTCATTTGTAAAAAGTTATGAGACTTGTTTTTTAAATTTCTTGAAAACAAAGTCTAAATATGCCCTGGCTGCAATCCTATTCCATTAGAGTATTTTAACCAACATTTGTTGATCATTCTGTTATTTTTTGTACTTTTATCAATAGTTGGTAATAAATCTTTTCCATACATATTTTTTAAAATAAACGTTTATGTTGCTATAGAACCGTGCAGTGGAGGCGGACCGTAAAATCCACAATCAATCAATCAAGCAAGCAAGCATTCAATCAATCAATGTCTGCACGTGAGATTTGTCTCTTGTACTATTAAGCAAGATAACATGTTGGTTCTTAAAACTGATTCTTCTTTGTGCTTAACTTTGTTATAATAAATTTTGTGTGATGTGTGATTTAAATGATAATGGCATTGAGTTTAATGTCTTCTTCATCTTCAAACTAGAGAACTAGATGCGACTGACTAAATTCCGACATGATTCCAACGTCTTCGCACGTAATGCCTTCTACAAACTAAGTTGATTCCCTTAACGTTTTTAATCATTGTGTAAACTGACTACATACTACTCATTTTAACACACCACGATACTTTGGAATGGACGACGAAACAAATGCGATTTGTTTTAGACCAAAATTTTGACAGTGGGAATCTCCGTCAGCCACTCGGTCCCGCAATCCACATATTACTTTGGTGGTGAAAACACGGTGCCTCCCAACTTTCAAGCTCAAACTTTTCGTCAGTCACTGTTAGGAAGATTTAGTTATAGCTATTTGGTGGTGGAATCTAAGAAGAATATCAACGACACAAGACATATGATAGATACGATTTTAATGTTTGCACAAAAAAAGATATTTGCATTTCAGGAATTAAAATCTAAACAACAAATAAGACATAAATATGAACAGCAGTAAGATACAAGAATCACCATAGCTGAATATAAGCAAATCAGTGTACAACATTGTCGAAGACGTTGTCTCCCATGGAATCTATGTACACATTCTGGTGTTCGCTTTTTAGTCTCTACGCAGTTCAATATCTCTTATGTCACCTTCAGAAATATTTATTGTTTCTCTTTAACTTTAAATTATCAGAATCGTGCAGTATTTTACGATATTGTACGCACGTGCACGATACGTGTGCCTAAAGGAACTACTTTAAAAACAAATCATGTACAAACATGTAGTAGACAATAAGGTTTCATTTTTTTAGATTTGTTTGCAGATGAACTAAAACATCTGTTTCGTGTATTTGAAAGTAAGCATTGTAAATTAATGTGGACGAGCTTACTGAGTCAAAACTTAAATTTTAAAAACAGGAAATGAATGCACGTTATATTTACGGTGTACATGAAAAGCGTAAGTGACAGTATTTAAAATACCAAATCTGATCAACTAACATCAGAGACAAAGTATTGAAAATACCATTCGGATCATTTAAACAGTTGTTTAGGAGAAATGTTCCTGACACTTATTTAATGGCATTGTTCAGATTGTGACCAGTAATATCTGGAGTATATAACAAATAACAGAAAAGTATGCTGACGGCAAGGGCTATAGCACATCTGTCAGAAAAGTACCATTTTCTATCTAAAAGTACTAAATTTGTGCTGAAAAGGAAATGAAGTTCTTGTCAGAAAAGTAAGAGCCTCAGAACCAATAAGCCAAAACAGACGAAGACTTTTTTCACTACATTCCAAGTAAATTCTACATACTGTACTGAAAATGAAGCGAATATGAAATTCCACAGCGTCTTTTTCATAATTAAACTTGAAAAAAATGAAAAAGTTCATATTTTCCCACATTATGATTCCAAACATTCAATGACGGAACGGAAACAAATGCAGCCGAGTCAAAACAATGTCCCAGGTTCCCTGTTCAAATCACAGACACATATATTTTGTATGGAATTAGAACAATAAATCCAGCGAAATTGAGTGGAATCGACAAAACAAAACAAACTCCATTCATTCTGGAACAACTGGAAAAGATGTTACAATGCACATTCATTCAAAATATGATTCTAAATTTCAAGTTTAAGTAGACAAGAATCGGCAAGTCGTTTTGAAAGTGATCTCGAGAGCGAGACTAAGTTCAAATTTTGATGGATGGAACTATGTACGCATTAGTATTGTTTTTATGAACTGATGAACCTGCGCTGGTGCATTTAGTTTGAAATGCAACATAATTCAATTGCTTACTTTCTTGTGGTGTTTTTTTATATAATTAGGCCTTAGAATAAAAATGAGAATATAATAAAAAGGTTACTGCATTTGTATGGGAAAATATGAGCATGTTTTGTCTCATGGATATACTTTGGAGTACAGTATATCCATCCGACAAGACTAGTTCATATTTTCGCAATACACCTGCAGCAACTTATAATTTTTCCTCGGTCTTTTGGATCGGTACAACGGTATTCTTGTTTTCTTGTAAAATTCCCCCCCCCCTGTTTTGGTTTCCTTTACCATAGTTTCTTCTCACATTGCCTTTAATGTCATTTGCACTTATGGAACTGGTTTTAAGTAAACTACTTTTCTTAGATCAAGTACAAGGATATTTGGCATACTCAGCCACTTCTTTTGTCCAAGCATAAGAGCTTAAAGGCTTTAGTTTAGGCCCATCTTAACAGTCCTAAATCATGGTATGTCTATTACAAGCTACAAACACATTTTGGTAAGCATGAAAAGTCGATTAATGTGCAGCGAATCTTTTCTTCACTCAGGGGTAGAGAAGTCTCGATCTGAAATTGCAACACTTGGAACAGAATTAGTGTCTCTTGCAGAGATAAAGCTTGAGTAGTCATGATGTATTTGCATGTGCTACTCATAAATAGTCATCAGTGAATCTGCTGGCAAACAAACGAATAAAGTAGTAACTAACAATTACACTATACGTCGTCTAAAATTCAGTGGAATCGTATGTATTGCAAATAATTGCATTGTAAGGTTTTTGTAACCCTTTAACTTTAGAGCACTGTCATTGACTTATTTCAACTGAATTCGTTGTAATTAAAGTCAAAGGTCGTGGCATGGTAAGCTATTAATATACACGTAGCGCTTTTGGACAGTCATATTACATGTCAATAATCAGTCTTCGCATACTATGGAAATAACAAAAGTTGAAATGAATTTGAGTTTGCGTACCACCTAAATCTTGACAAACTCGTTGAACATGAGCTCCATTGGCTCCATGGACAGTTTCTTACTCGTCTCGCCAAGGCATTCATCATTTGTGATGAACTGTTATATTTTTGCCAAGCGTTATATGGTGATAATTGATACGGAACCAGTTTCTTTAATCATTTAAGCCTGCGTCCTCTGGAATTGTGTGCACCACTGACATATTGTAAATAGAAGTTGCAGCATCGGCATTCTTCTCTCCTCTCGGTAGTTAATTAATGTCTGACCGTGTAAACACTTTCATACAGATATAACCAATTAAAACGTCTATATCGTGAAGGATTCAGTTGTTCTTTGCATTTCACCTGCAAACTGTGCGAGCGTGTTGTAAATGCATTCTCTTAGCTCAGAAGGCAAACTGCGAATATTTTCTTCTACCAAATTCATAATGATCATATTATTTTGGACAAAACAAATGAAGGTGATGACAGCGTTGATACCATCTGACACGTTCTAAGGTAACATTTATACTCGTAATGAAGTGGTTGTCTAAAAAGTCATCTGTTTTTATACTGGAGAACTGCATCGTTCTATAAGTACCATATTATGATCTACGTTAAGAACAAAGAAAGGTAAAGACAATAAGGAGACTACCTGTATTTTGAAGGATAACTGAATCTTAATACTCTATACGGATGGTCACACCACAGCTAAACACTTCTCTTTTCCCTGTCTCCAGCATAAAATCCTACTCTGGCAACATTTTCGGAAAGGGTACTCCATTCCTATGTGTAGGTAAATTTATTGACGTGCTTATTCGACTGGCTCAATTGTAATAGTACGGCAAGCACAAAAACTGGAAATTAGAGAACGTCTTCCACTAATTTCCACACCTGTTATCAAAAATAGCAAGTTAATACTCCTTCCCGGGTATTTTTTTGAGAAAATTATTGAAAATTTGAAATGGTCAAGAAAAGTCCTGGACCTTGTTAATACAAAATTTCCTTATTGGCAAAGCTGTTGATACCTATATTTCAATCTCGGTATAACGGAGATTTGAATATGATGTGGCTAAGGAATAGATCCTTACGTGTTACGAGTTGATTCCTGAGGCATATCGAGAAAGGTTAAGGAACTTTAGAAAGGAAATTGACCAACCCTATGTCGAGTTCTCATCGAAATATGAACAATTATTTGATATGTGATGCTCCACCAAGAAGGTTGATAAAGATTATGACAACCTTAGACAACTCATAGTAATCGTAGATTTCTATAATTTCAAGCACAATAATATCAAAACCTATCTTCCTGAGGGAATGCTGGAAACATCAGAAAATTCTCCTCGTATATTCCTAGACTTACAAAGTTTAATTTGTCGATAACTCTTCCTCTCAGCAGTGCTTTAGTACGAAACAATCTTTTAAGCCTCAATCTGGTAAACATTTAGGAATCAAATTCCTACAAAACTGATCAGAAATTATTTCCTCTTCCTACGTGCACTTATTGCAAGAATAAAATGCTCGTTGTTTCTGATTGATGCAAATTAAAAATAAGCAACATAATAGACAGACCAATTCCAAATAATTTTGTACTAAAGATCAAGGTCACTGTTATCCATTGAAATCAGTATATATGCTGGATCAAAAAATACTAAATCTGATTTTATTAAAGAGTATTATGAGCCATTCCTGTTGAAAGGTTCTATATTACCTTCTGGTGATTCTGCCATGCCCATTACTATTAAAATTTTAAGGGACACAGGAGCTTCTCATAGTCTTGTACTTTCAGGTAGTTCGACTTTGAGAAGTCTTCTAGTGAAATTATTCTTATTCGTATAGTGAGTGAAACTTCGTTAATATTCCTCTCCATTGTGTACATTTTTCATCCGACTTAGTTTCAGCACCCATGCCAGAGTAGAGATTACCTTTCAAATCTAGTATATTCATTTGTTGCCTGGCATGACCTAACTGTACATAATGTTGTGGTTAATCCACTTACAACTAACAAACCTTCTTTTTATTAGAAATTTAATCCTGTTTAGTTTAGAATAACTGATTTTTATCTTGTCAGTTCAGTTACTAGAGCTATAGTATATATAGCTCTTGCGATCTGGGTTTTTTTAATCAAAGAATTATTGGTCTAAAGTAGTTCTAAAATGCAATCCATCCCTTTTTCCCTAACAATGAGACCTTCGTCCTTCAATTATCGAATAGTTTTCAATCCCCTCTTACTAAACCTAGTATCTATACACCATTATTATACAACAATTATGGATACACTGATGAAATTAATACAAATTATTTTATGGCACAACAGCTATTTATAAAATTATCCAAACGCTTGTCAGATTATTACGCAGCCATATTTTCATCAATATAACTGCAATTACTAAATGCACTAACAATGATCAATTATGTTTATATTTGCACGTGACCTGTTCATATTTAAGTCTCAAGACAAATATTGATTGTTACAACGCCTTTGCAATGAGGAGAAAATGAATTCCCGCATATTGCATCGTTTCAAATTATATTTGCATATTTGTTTTCTCGAATAAGTTTTTTTCAAAATAAAATGCATAATCCTTATTAACTGACAAGACGTAATCGATGCAACAAACCTGAAGTGAGACAAATGAATGAAAGGGTAGGTGAAATTGGTAAGTTCAATATTTTAAAATTTCAGAAAATAGGATCACTTTTAAAAAGCAAATTTCTTTAATTTACGAAGTCTCTGAATGAAACAACTAAACTGAAAAGTTTTACATTTCTGTACAAATTTTGAACTTTGGTGTGCCTTCATTTTCCTTGTGCAACTCCCTTCATGAGCAACGGACCGTTTGCATGAAGTAAAAGAGCTGGCCAAACAACGAATGCAATTTTTGTCCCTGATGATGTGTATTCTCTGTAGGTATCCTTTAAAAAAGTTTGTCCTTTTTTAGTTCCCTGGTCTATGCATACTGGTGGGGTTTGAACTTGCATCAGCCAACACAGCCTCACACATTCTTCTATGTATGCACCGCACAAATTCTTCAAATTTCCAAACTTTGTATTCATCGTGGTATTGCTTATAAAGGCCTAAAGAAAGTGATGAAGAATATTACGTTCTTTACATTGTATCAGTCCAAACTACAACTCTCTCTCTCTCTCTCTCTCTCTCTCTCTCTCTCTCTCTCTCTCTCTCTCTCTCTCTCTCTCTCTCTCTCTCTCTCTCTCTCTCTCTCTCTCTCTCTCTCTCTCTCTCTCTCTCTCTCTCTCTCTCTCTCTCTCTCTCTCGCATGTAATAGTTCTCCTTGAGCGAAACTAAAATATGTACAACTTCTATCCAGTAAACTGGGATTCATACCTTTGAGATTATTTTAGGAATGTACAGATATAATATCATAATTCTTTAGTGACCATAGTAGCCAAAATATCGAGAATGTAATCGGAAAATCAACCATCTGCAATAATTTATCTTTAAGCAAATTCTTCCTAATTCCCCTGGGACTGCAAAGGATGGTTTTGATGACTTTAGATTTAAAATTCTTTGCAAAGTAACATACTCGATATTTCCTCAATGTTCGGAACCCCAAATTTGTAAACCATATTAATAACAGACGTTCTATGAAATTATTGTGCATTCATTAAAGGACTCTGTCGATTATATCATTGTGATATATCAAGACCGTTAGCACATCAACACAATTCCAGACTATGGGTACATATGCGCATTCAAGGCTGGGCTTAATTCAGAACAACACTGGAATTCATTCGGAATACTCTGACCCTTTGGACTTTTAACAGAAATTGTTTTGGCTTATTTGGGGTTTAATTCATAAAACTGCATGTTTTCTTTAAAATTTACTCTGTCCAACCTAGTATACTTGATCCGTTTCATGACAACAAGAAAACAGATTTCTCGGAGACATAGACATGTATTTGGAGATGTTACGAAAACTGCAGTTTCATAAAGTATTATATATATGTTATTTCTTTATGTGTCAAGAAAAGGCCATGTATTCCTCCATACATTTCAATATTTTGTTTCATAGAAATGTTGAATATTTCAAATGCTTACTCCCGAAGAGAAACAAAGATCGAAACTAATTCGCTCTCTATGCGATACAAACATAATTACATAGATCACATCATCTTTTATTCTTTTTTACATTATGCTACATAAAATAGACATGCAGTTTGACCAGCTTAAGACCATTTATATAATTATTTATTTTGCTTTTCTGTTAATTATTTATCTATTGTTTGCGAATTTTCTCAATTATTCAAAACATGTCATGATTCAAGTGTTTTCTCGATCTTTATGTTTAGTGTTTGTTTTGTGGATTCAAATTGTTTTCTTCCCTGTGGATACGTTTGATTAGCGCAACAAGCATATAAATGTTAGTAATGGCGCAATGATAAAAATATTTCCCAACGTTTGCAATGAGCTAGATACAATCGTCTCGAGTTTCTTGGAATTCATAACTTCATCTGTGCATGTGCTTTACAAACGAAGTATAATGTGAACATATTTGTAAAGTTACTTTCATACTTAAACATAAAAACCCAGTACTTTATTAATTTGTCATAATCGTTGATAGGCTTCGCTTCAGCTACATTAAATAATGTCATGCATTAAACACGATAGTAAAGATAATAAAGTGCGACAGACACCAATATATCCGATTCCAATTGCATGAAAAAAACGGTTTTATTTCATAGTACGCTGTCATCAACTTTACTCTAATACCTTGTAAATGTTTTCACCAGCCACAATACTGCTTACTTTTGCTGCATCTCGCAAATAATTGGTGAATATATCGTTGGCTTGATTATTATAACTACCCTGAAAAACAACAAAATGTGAATATCAATAATACCTTTCACAACTTTTAACACTTTTTAACTGGTTCTTTTTTCCAACATGATACGGGTCCAACAAAAATATAGATAATTGACAATGTAATTTCAATGGTTCAGTAAACAGCAAAGTTCCAGATGAAGGTTGTTTACAGTATTATCCATATGTTCATACGATAAATGTATTTGATTAAATGCATTGTAGTTAAAAACTCTATTGCCCGTGCACGCATAATTATGTTTTTCATTCTTTTATTTCCATTTTAAAGAATACAAACATCCACACGAAATTTTGACCGCATGGGTCTTAAATATCTAACTGATATTTAGTTGTGACAAAATATTTTTATTTAAGAAAACTACAGTTGAAACAGACAAAATAAATTTTAGCCAAGAGTAAACAGAACAGTCCATCAACAAGCCAATCATCATTAAGA
>JAEAOA010000619.1:25000-117500 GCA_016746295.1 Potamilus streckersoni | reverse complement strand
ATACATACATACATACATACATACATACATACATACATACATACATACATACATACATACATACATACATACATACATACATACATACATACATACATACATACATACATACATAACATACATACATACATACATACATACATACATACATACATACATACATGCATACATACATACATACATACATACATACATACATACATACATACATACATACATACATACATACATACATACATACATACATACATACATACATACATACATACATACATACATACATACATACATACATACATACATACATACATACATACATACATACATACATACATACATACATACATACATACATACATACATACATACATACATACATACATACATACATACATACATACATACATACATACATACATACATACATACATACATACATACATACATACATACATACATACATACATACATACATACATACATACATACATACATACATACATACATACATACATACATACATACATACATACATACATACATACATACATACATACATACATACATACATACATACATACATACATACATACATACATACATACATACATACATACATACATACATACATACATACATACATACATACATACATACATACATACATACATACATACATACATACATACATACATACATACATACATACATACATACATACATACATACATACATACATACATACATACATACATACATACATACATACATACATACATACATACATACATACATACATACATACATACATACATACATACATACATACATACATACATACATACATACATACATACATACATACATACATACATACATACATACATACATACATACATACATACATACATACATACATACATACATACATACATACATACATACATACATACATACATACATACATACATACATACATACATACATACATACATACATACATACATACATACATACATACATACATACATACATACATACATACATACATACATACATACATACATACATACATACATACATACATACATACATACATACATACATACATACATACATACATACATACATACATACATACATACATACATACATACATACATACATACATACATACATACATACATACATACATACATACATACATACATACATACATACATACATACATACATACATACATACATACATACATACATACATACATACATACATACATACATACATACATACATACATACATACATACATACATACATACATACATACATACATACATACATACATACATACATACATACATACATACATACATACATACATACATACATACATACATACATACATACATACATACATACATACATACATACATACATACATACATACATACATACATACATACATACATACATACATGCATACATACATGCATACATACATACATACATACATACATACATACATACATACATACATACATACATACATACATACATACATACATACATACATACATACATACATACATACATACATACATACATACATACATACATACATACATACATACATACATACATACATACATACATACATACATACATACATACATACATACATACATACATACATACATACATACATACATACATACATACATACATACATACATACATACATACATACATACATACATACATACATACATACATACATACATACATACATACATA
This sequence comes from Potamilus streckersoni, assembly GCA_016746295.1. Taxonomy (NCBI): domain Eukaryota; kingdom Metazoa; phylum Mollusca; class Bivalvia; order Unionida; family Unionidae; genus Potamilus; species Potamilus streckersoni. Next base: position 115,704 of record JAEAOA010000619.1, on the reverse strand, counting down.
CATACATACATACATACATACATACATACATACATACATACATACATACATACATACATACATACATACATACATACATACATACATACATACATACATACATACATACATACATACATACATACATACATACATACATACATACATACATACATACATACATACATACATACATACATGCGTGCATGCATGCATACATACATACATACATACATACATACATACATACATACATACATACATACATACATACATACATACATACATACATACATACATACATACATACATACATACATACATACATACATACATACATACATACATACATACATACATACATACATACATACATACATACATACATACATACATACATACATACATACATACATACATACATACATACATACATACATACATACATACATACATACATACATACATACATACATACATACATACATACATACATACATACATACATACATACATACATACATACATACATACATACATACATACATACATACATACATACATACATACATACATACATACATACATACATACATACATACATACATACATACATACATACATACATACATACATACATACATACATACATACATACATACATACATACATACATACATACATACATACATACATACATACATACATACATACATACATGCGTGCATACATGCATACATACATACATACATACATACATACATACATACATACATACATACATACATACATACATACATACATACATACATACATACATACATACATACATACATACATACATACATACATACATACATACATACATACATACATACATACATACATACATACATACATACATACATACATACATACATACATACATACATACATACATACATACATACATACATACATACATGCGTGCATACATGCATACATACATACATACATACATACATACATACATACATACATACATACATACATACATACATACATACATACATACATACATACATACATACATACATACATACATACATACATACATACATACATACATACATACATACATACATACATACATACATACATACATACATACATACATACATACATACATACATACATACATACATACATACATACATACATACATACATACATACATACATACATACATACATACATACATACATACATACATACATACATACATACATACATACATACATACATACATACATACATACATACATACATACATACATACATACATACATACATACATACATACATACATACATACATACATACATACATACATACATACATACATACATACATACATACATACATACATACATACATACATACATACATACATACATACATACATACATACATACATACATACATACATACATACATACATACATACATACATACATACATACATACATACATACATACATACATACATACATACATACATACATACATACATACATACATACATACATACATACATACATACATACATACATACATACATACATACATACATACATACATACATACATACATACATACATACATACATACATACATACATACATACATACATACATACATACATACATACATACATACATACATACATACATACATACATACATACATACATACATACATACATACATACATACATACATACATACATACATACATACATACATACATACATACATACATACATACATACATACATACATACGTACATACATACATACATACATACATACATACATACATACATACATACATACATACATACATACATACATACATACATACATACATACATACATACATACATACATACATACATACATACATACATACATACATACATACATACATACATACATACATACATACATACATACATACATACATACATACATACATACATACATACATACATACATACATACATACATACATACATACATACATACATACATACATACATACATACATACATACATACATACATACATACATACATACATACATACATACATACATACATACATACATACATACATACATACATACATACATACATACATACATACATACATACATACATACATACATACATACATACATACATACATACATACATACATACATACATACATACATACATACATACATACATACATACATACATACATACATACATACATACATACATACATACATACATACATACATACATACATACATACATACATACATACATACATACATACATACATACATACATACATACATACATACATACATACATACATACATACATACATACATACATACATACATACATACATACATACATACATACATACATACATACATACATACATACATACATACATACATACATACATACATACTTACATACATACATACATACATACATACATACATACATACATACATACATACATACATACATACATACATACATACATACATACATACATACATACATACATACATACATACATACATACATACATACATACATACATACATACATACATACATACATACATACATACATACATACATACATACATACATACATACATACATACATACATACATACATACATACATACATACATACATACATACATACATACATACATACATACATACATACATACATACATACATACATACATACATACATACATACATACATACATACATACATACATACATACATACATACATACATACATACATACATACATACATACATACATACATACATACATACATACATACATACATACATACATACATACATACATACATACATACATACATACATACATACATACATACATACATACATACATACATACATACATACATACATACATACATACATACATACATACATACATACATACATACAAACATGCGTGCATACATGCATACATACATGAGTGCATACATACATACATACATACATACATACATACATACATACATACATACATACATACATACATACATACATACATACATACATACATACATACATACATACATACATACATACATACATACATACATACATACATACATACATACATACATACATACATACATACATACATACATACATACATACATACATACATACATACATACATACATACATACATACATAAATACATACATACATACATGCATTCATACATACATACATACATGCATGCATGCATGCATGCATGCATGCATGCATACATACATACATACATACATACATACATACATACATACATACATACATACATACATACATACATACATACATACATACATACATACATACATACATACATACATACATACATACATACATACATACATACATACATACATACATACATACATACATACATACATACATACATTTTGGTCCGTGTAAGTAGATCAGTGTTTGTTTGATATGCAATCTATTTTGCTTTCAAAATCGATTTGAGAAAAACAAAATATAAAACTTTTAAAATATATCAATTTATTTTAGTGATAATGACAAACATATTTTGAGTATACCTGGCCTGATTTCGTATTTGGAGCAGGATTCAACAAAAGCTGTTCCAGTTTCTTTACCTGATCTTGCCGAACTTTTTCGCAGAAATTGAATCCATCCTATTGAAAAATTAATAACTCTTGAATCATGACATGAAATATAACCGAAATATAGCTAAATCCAATTATACCCTGCAATAAAATCCCTGAATCGTATGGATTGGATTTTTCCGTCTATCGTTCATCGTATCTAATAGTCCATTTATGAGCATTCAACACCTTGCACTGAAATTTTGTTTTATTATTTCATATATTATTGAATGTTCGTGATTATTTTGCTGGTTATTTTACCAAAATCCTTTGAAACTTTACTAAATGGAATTTCGCATGATGCGCGATGAGGGTTATAATCGTTTGGAAGGTTCTTAAATCGCAATTTACCCTTGTAATTTTATTCAAGGTTTTTTTTTTATTTTGTGATTGTTTTAAATAGCTTAAATGTGCATGACACTTTATGAATTTGGTATGTAAACTTTCTGAAAAATTACAATGATATTATTAATTCATTGGACCACACACCTTAAAATTTAACAACCTTTCCAATGCCATTTGGAGAGATTTTTTATGGATTGGCGTTATATCTCAGCTGGTTTAGAAATTATTGCATTATTTAGATATGTTCGTCAGAACCTTGAGAAAATATAATAAATGTTTCAAAATCATCGCGTCATTGTAATTTTAGTACAAAATTTAACATAATGGACGAGTTGATACAATAACATCTTGTCTATAACCACGCTACTGATACTATATTCATGTCTCCTTGCATCCATCAAAGATCTTTTATAAAGAATAGCTTCCCCTGGTCCCGTAACGTTGTGATACAACAGTCTCACAATGGTCAATTCTGAATATTTTAAAACGTACTGATGTATAATAACCAGAGTGTTTATGAAACACATATCTCTGTGACTCCAGGGGCTTTTAACAGGGCTAAGATACAAACAGTAGTCAATTTTGATTGCACATTTTAATGTGTTTGTCAGTGTCTAGCAAGTGATATATTATTTTAAGTATACCCTTAATCAAGTTTCTTTTGATATTCTCCTAAGTAAGTTACGACGTACACGTTTTCATGAACATACTAAAACAACAAATTACTATAAGAAATGCCCACTCTTTCGTGTTACATAAAGCATAGTATTTCACAAGCCTACGTATTGGGTACCGTCCTCTTTCATTTCTTAGGATTGATCTTCCACTCTTTACTCAATAGGCACATATTCGCAGGTAATGTAACATTATCTTCATCAGGTTGAATATGTAAACGCTGGAAGGAGCGCCGCGTTCGCACCTGACATCAGTTGTGGCGTGGGCAAAATAAAATAGATAGGAATAATTAAATAAGAGACAAAACGCGTGATTAATGGGACATCTAAAAAAAGAAAATTGCAAATATCTTAATGAATTATCACCGTACATTAGTAATACTGCAATTGAAAATATGAAGACTTTTTAAGTAATCATTGTCAGAAATTTTAAGTGGGGAAAACGAGAAGAGAATATCCGTAGCTCCTTCACATCTAAACTTACATAATGAAATAGTGCTGCCAACGCACTCTAGAATTCTCTATTACAATCATTATATACTTGCACTGATTGACTTCTGTTCAAATAAACAGTGAAATTGCGCTAGTTCTCATCTATACAGAATGTACAAACATTAAAAGCGACAAAGATGGGTTGAATCTTAAGCCAACCCACCCCATATTATTGCATATAATCTAATTTATAAGTTATTAAAAGATCAAGAATAGATGAGAGAATATATTTTCTGAAATCAATGTTGGTTTTTGATCAAATGACGTATTCTATAGCACATGAATAAATTATTTAACAAAGTTTCTTCTACCTAAAATATCAGATCAATTTTGTATATTGAAAAAATAAAATTACCAATACCTTGCATTGAATAATTCAAATAAACTCTGCGTTGCTCTGAGACCAAAATATGGAACTCACTTTCAGGTTATATTTGATCTGCTGTTTCAATTAAATCCATCCAAAAATGTACATATTAACAAAGTGTATCTATTAAGTCAGTGAAACTTTGTGTATTCCCCTTTCTTTGCTTTGTGGATAAAAATGTACATATTAACAACGTGTATCAGTTAAGTCTTTTAAACTTTATGTATTACCCTTTCTTTGATTTATAGATAATATTATTTTTAAGACAGAATGTAGCGTTGATATAGCCTTGACTACATGCCACATTTATGTAGGATAGACACATGGTATATCGAAGCCGACGTGATAACAACTACTGTGTATACTTGAAGATTATGCTTAAAGTCATTTCAAACAATTATTAAACAACAATTCATGTACGCAGTTAAATCATCTTCGATTCATATCTACTGTATTAATAACTGTGTATTAACTTGTCAATATTTATTTTTGATCGAGGGGAACCAATATCCATGCAGATACTTTCTCTTACTGCAACTGACAATACTTTGTAACTTTTCGCGTGCGACATTAACCATTGTTATTATTTTTAGTAGTATATGATAAACATTGGATTTAAAATGTAATCTTTTGTTGACACACTTTCTTTTCCTCCTCTGCAGGCATCTTTTGAATACAACGTAAACAAAAAATGCGAAAATTCGCTCTGTGACACTTGCGTCCACTAGCAAAATTTGATAATCTTTATTTCAAGCGAAAGATTTCTAGATTTTGTATTTCCATCAATTGTCGAATTTAATTTATTAAAGGAAACAATGTATTTTTATTACTAATCCACAGCACTGTATTTGCCAACATCTTTAAGTCTATAACTATTCAGAGGAAAGAACTTATAGATACACAGATAACTATAATAATCCATTCTGTGTATGTATGTATGTATGTATGTATGTATGTATGTATGTATGTATGTATGTATGTATGTATGTATGTATGTATGTATGTATGTATGTATGTATGTATGTATGTATGTATGTATGTATGTATGTATGTATGTGTGTGTGTGCGTGCGTGCGTGCGTGCGTGCGTGCGTGCGTGCGTGCGTGCATGCATGTATGTATGTATGTATGTATGTATGTATGTATGTATGTATGTATGTATGTATGTATGTATGTATGTATGTATGTATGTATGTATGTATGTATGTATGTATGTATGTGTGTGTATGTATGTATGTATGTGTGTGTGTATGTATGTATGTATGTATGTATGTATGTATGTATGTATGTATGTATGTATGTATGTATGTATGTATGTATGTATGTATGTATGTATGTATGTATGTATGTATGTATGTATGTATGTATGTATGTATGTATGTGTGTGTGTGTGTGTGTATGTATGTATGTATGTATGTATGTATGTATGTATGTATGTATGTATGTATGTATGTATGTATGTATGTATGTATGTATGTATGTTTTTATGTATGTATGTATGTATGTATGTATGTATGTATGTATGTATGTATGTATGTATGTATGTATGTATGTATGTATGTATGTATGTATGTATGTATGTATGTATGTATGTATGTATGTATGTATGTATGTATGTATGTATGTATGTATGTATGTATGTATGTATACACATAAAAACCAATGGATATGTTCAAGCGATCGCATAAACTGAAAAGACAGTGACGGATGATAAACAGAAGGGAATGGTAAACTTTTGTAACTTGTCAGCTGAAAATAGTCTGACTGTTGTCATATTAAAAAATTACCACATCAGCCATTCGCAAGTGTAATTTTCACCAGGAGTTGCCAAAATCAGCATTTTACAAATGTGGTATTTGAGGTACAATACATAAAGTATTCCCATTGTGTGAAACCCACGTGACGGTTGAGGTTCACCTTTAATGATGCCCTTACTTTACTATTTGGAAAATCCTATTTCACTTATGGTGTCGATCTACTTACATATGTTATCTTTTATGCACGTCTAGATGGATATGGCAGGAGGGAGAAGACGGGATTCTTCTCTTACAAAGATAAAAAAATCTGTAATACACGCTGTGTTAAATTAGCAACTCTTTACTTACAGTCAGAATGTTGAGTAATTGGCCAGTGAGGTCCTTCTCAGACGCCTTAGGATTTGATTTTGCAAGCTCAGCAAAAGCGTCAGTCCACTGATAATCATACAAACTGGAATATTTCTCTGCTAGTTTTGTTGGCCTGTCAGGGTCACTTAGATCTGTTATTGCAGGATTATTATTAGTCAGCTTCGCACCTACAAGTTCACTTAGCCTGGAAATCAAAGTGTTGATAAGAGAAAGAATATGAGAAATAAGAGAAAGCACATCCAAAAGGTATACCAGTATCAATATATTCCTTCTTATAATCAACTTAATACCATTAAACACTGCTTTTGTCAACGATGGACAAATAAGTTAAAATCAATTAAAATATTCTGTTTAACTCCCTGTGGCTACGTAATATGTATTTTTATTTCATGATGCATTGTTACTTACATCATGGCTCTAGGCATCATTCTTATTATTGTGCAAATGAAAGGTCACGATGTTTTCTGAACTCCGCCTTGCTGCATAAAGCATTCTTGAAGTTAGAACAAAATGACAAGATATATAAGGTGAAAATATTATGAAAGCACTCTGAGATTATTCATTTAATTTTAAGGCAACAAATTCGGAAAATCTTATGAATTTGGAAACTTATTTCAAATTTAATAATAATAATAATAATAATAATAATAATAATAATAATAATAATAATAATAATAATAATAATAATAATAATAATAATAATAATAGCAATAATAATAATAATAATAATAATAATAATAATAATAATAATAATAATAATAATAATAATAATAATAATAATAAAAATAATAATAATAATAATAATAATAATAATAATAATAATAATAATAATAATAATAATAATAATCATAATCATAATAATAATCATAATAATAATCATAATAATAATAATTAGTAGTAGTAGTATTAAGTGTTTCCTTGCAATGTATGTTTAAAAACAATGTAAACGTTCCTGTAATGGTAATTTTAAGATATTCACTTTGTTGACATAATGTTGCCTATTGTAAAGATATAAAAGAGGAGTTTCATTTCTTGCTAAACGACCTATATATATATATATATATATATATATATATATATATATATATATATATATATATATATATATATATATATATATATATATATATATATATATATATATATATATATATATATATATATATATATATATATATATATATATATATATATATATATACTAAAAACATGTTTAACTCGTGTAGTAATGGAATGTAATTATTTAATAAGATGTCAGATGCATTCTGGGTATTTTTTCATGATGCATTTAATATATATATATATATATATATATATATATATATATATATATATATATATATATATATATATATATATATATATATATATATATACTAATTTGATGATTACTGATTTATCTTTGAACCGTTCTGTAGCTTTATGCAGAGATTTAGTAATAACGTTATATCTTACATAAGTTTGATCTTTATCCATCAAATATGAAACGGTTAGAGAGTCAGTGTTTTAGTCATCGAATCGTTGTATCTGTATCGTAGTTTAGTGTATGCATGTAATTTGAACATGTGACCTATGTTACTAGAATTATTAATATTAGTAGTAGTAGTAGTAGTAGTAGTAGTAGTAGTAGTAGTAGTAGAAGTAGTAGTAGTAGTAGTAGTAGTAGCAGTAGCAGTAGTAATATTTCATATGTTTTTGAAAACAAACTTGGAGATCATAAGATCCTTCAATTCAGTCAATATGTATGCCTTGTATGCTGCTCACTTAGTTGATACTACTTTTAGACACGCTTCAAACTCTGTAGATGGTGTTTTCTTCTTGACATGTAAACATCAACATCATCGTTATTATTATTATTATTATTATTATTATTATTATTATTATTATTATTATTATTATTTTATTATTATTATTATTATTATTATTATTATTATTATTATTATTATTATTATTATTATTATTATGTTATTATTATTATTATTATTATTATTATTATTATTATTATTATTATTATTATTATTATTATGTTATTATTTTTATTATTATTATTATTATTATTATTATTATTATTACTATTATTATTTTTATTATTATTATTATTATTATCATTATTATTATTATTATTATTATTATTATTATTATTATTATTATTATTATTATTATTATTATTCCAACACATTCTTCATTAAGACATCTTCTCTATTGCCTTCAATCACTTGCAGAGGGTAAAAACTTTTGAAGGACCATTCTTTACATCTACAAACAATCTTCAAATATTTATAAAGTTTTAATGTGTTTCTCAAATTTTTAAGAGGAGTTGGTCGATATTGCACTAGTAAGTATGTACTCACATATATAATCTACAAATTAGTAATCGGATTTATCACTTAACTTTCTGTAATTGCCTAAAACAATATGTAACTTTTTATTTTGCATCTTCGGCTTTGTCGGGAAAGGCTACGCAGAATTTTGACTGCAAGTGTCCCAAAATGAAGAACAAAATGTACGGAGTGTCCTAATATTCCTGTTTGATTTAGAATTTGACACCAGTGAAGGGATAGTAATTTGTTGTCATTGCTACATTCTAGAAATGAAAAACAGTGAAAGCGGAATACATACGGAATGCTAAATTTAAACGGAAACTAGAGAAAATACTTTCACTTAAAATTACTACTGTGTATATACCTCGTGCGTAATGTGTTGACTTCATAATCAAGTTTCTGGGTCTGATCTCGTAGGTTCTCCAGCTCTTGCGTCAAATTTTCGACCTTTATCGTTGCTTTTTGTAGTTCGGACTCAGAACTAGAAAGAAGCATAAAAAAGGTTTAAACATATACAGTCCGCTAGTGTTCTCTACACTACCATTTAAACGTTTGGATATACATCGTTTATGATTAGGCTCAGGTGCGTATTATTGCTTTACGAATGATGACAAGTTAGTATTGGGGTAAACACAATTCACCTAAGACACTTACTAAATAGAATCACATCATTAAGTTCAGCTGTATCTAGACGTACTACTTTGTTTGAACTATTTTGGCTCATAGCTTTAGCCACTTGACACACGTCCAGTACAGAATTGTGCGGATAAACTATATACCAGAAGATTAAGATATAATGTTAATAGAAGCTTTAAGTGAAACATTTATCACTTGCTTGCAGTATTATTAGGAGGATAATTTTGAAGAACTTTTTGCCACCTTTCACAGAAAGGACTTTTTTCGAATGATCTTGACATTTTCTTTAGTAACCTATAAAGGTACGACCTGAAAAATCTAATTATGTCATAATAAACGTATCACCGTAAATTAGTCATTACTAATTGAAAAATAAGAGTTATAAAACGTCGATGGCATTTGGCATTCATAAACAACTCAAAGATAACCAACGATCTTTTTTTAAAGAAAACAATGACCTTTTCTTCTTTTCCATTTCACAAATAATTCTGCGTATAGTGCCTGACGGTTCCCTGATTTTCGTAGTTGGTGAATTCTTTTCAGTCTCTCCTTGATATTTAGAGTCTTTAAGCTTGTCGTGTTCTTCGTCCACATGGTGGAATAACTTTGGAGGATCACATAACATCTTTTCAATTGAAGTTTTGTCATATGTTTGTGAGAACTCACTCAAAGTTTTCAAAAGCTGAGCCGTATAATCAGCTTCTCTGCAAAATAATCAAATCAATGCATAGAAATTGATTCAAATATGTTTGGCTTAAGAGAAAAAACTTCATCATAGGTACTTGACTTAGGATAACAACTTTCCAAGGAGAGATTCGAAAGCTAAACCAAAACACATGTACCTGATTATCAATCTTTGAAAGCTAAACCAAAATGCATATGCATGTTTATCAGTCTTCTTTCAACTGGTCGATAGTTTGGTCATTGGGTCCTACTTGGCGGTAGTTAACTGGCTTTAACAGATTGTAGATAAGAAATATAAAAGGAATAAGGTCTTAGCAATGCATACTTACATCTGTTTATTGAATACATTTATTGCGCTTGAAAAATTATCGTCTAGATGCTTAAAGTGTCGTGAATGCCGATTTTCTTCATGCTGGAATGTGTGTTTCTTCAAGTGATTGATTTCTCCTTCTGTGCTTGGTACTTTCTTTGGTGGTTTGCTTAATTCTTTCCTTTTGCTTTCTGTTGACTTTATAGAAAAATCACTCAGCTCCTTGAGTAGTACCGATGAATATTTTGCTTCGCTATAAATAAAAGTATTCTAGGTTTCTTATTTTTGTACAGTAGATTAATATGGCGTTTGTGGATTACGCATGACACAGCGGCAATTCTTCGCTTTAATATTTTGATTAAATTATTAAATAAATAATAAGTTTCTTTACATCTTATTGGAATTAGCAACATAATATGTACAAGTACTGCTTGTAAAGACGTTAAAGTCGTGACAATCGCCATTTTATTTTGCAACAAGTGAATTTGTAAAATGAAAATAAATTATTTATTGGTTTATTGATTTAAGAGCATTTGACATTTAAAATGGTTATTTTACATGGTTCGATAACATTCACAGCGATTTGGGAAGAGGGTTACATGCTAATATAAACAGATGCGTGCAAGAAAATATTCGGCCAAACCCGTTTGCACTATGGCAATAATTTGTGATTAAGAAGGATGCTTGTTTGGTGGCTCTCGGACTAAAAAGTTGCATTTTACACTGTTCGATGACAATTAATATGATCCTTATCGTTAAAAAGATTATTAAAATGCCGCAAAACAAATTTTTTGGTATCTACCAGTAAAAGATTTAATGAGTTTGGATGTACGGTATGATAAAGTATATCCCAAGTGTTTTCAATCTGTCGAATGAACATCATCGCTCCAATCCTTTGAAAAGTCTTTTGCTTATTTGAGTGTACTAAAAACATGTTTAACTCGTGTAGTAATGGTATGTAATTATTTAATAAGATGTCAGATGCATTCTGGGTATTTTTTCATGATGCATTTAATCAATAGAAATTTAATTAGTAGAAGGCTGATGACATTTCATTTCATTCAATTATTCTCGTAAACTGAGAGGAAGAATGCAGAGGAAAGACGGATTTTTAAAACATAATATACCTATTTATATTGATGCATAATTCTGCCATTTCCATTGCTTTATCGTGGATGGTCTTTAGTTTATCCTCTAACACTCTTTCAAACTTTGTTGAGGATCCCAAAGACGGTAAATCAATGGCGGAATAATCCTGTATGTCATTTTCTAGAAGATTGCGTAGAACGTCTAGTAATTCCTCAAGGAAAGAAACTATGCTGAAATCAGCCCCACTGTTGACAAAACCAATATCTCTCTTTAATAAGTATGGTAAAATACTTCGTTAAAAATATGTGGAGGGAATTCTCAGAAAGCAACATAAATGGAAAAATACATAAATGACTTTTATTGGCGACTTCTTGTTGATAACAGTATTATCTTTTAAAACTATGCAAGTGGAAAACAATAGCCTTTCCATATGAAGCAAATATCAATAATATGAATAAACGGTAAAATATTATGTTAAATAATGTGTTATCTGTATATATTCACTAAATTGTGTGTACATCAAACGTTCTAAACAATTGCTTATTATTGTTGGCCAATGTTCGCTGACACAATAACTTCTAAATATAATGCCAAATCTCTTATAACATGGTCACTATTGTCAGGTGAATTATCTCGAAATCTACTAGGAGACAGATAAATTAAGCTTAATCATTATGTCCCATAGTTTACTTATAAAATGGGTAAATATCTAGTTTTTCAAACGTTTTCTAATGATAAAAACGTGCTTCAAATAGACACAATACAACACCTGCATATATTTTGCTTGTGCCATCCAAAAGCAACCCTGGCCGAAGTTTCATTGTTTGGGAGGAAAAAAATTGAAGACATATCTGCAGCATTAAACCACTGACGCTTTTGTGAAGTATTAAATGAGAACATCTGCATTCAGCTTCAAAGGTAATGTTCTCGTTTATTTACATTTTTTATCAAATCTGACAAAATTGACTACAATCTGCTGCCATCCCCTTAAAAGTAGTAATTAATCCGTCATAAAGCGAACCCAGTTTCATAATGGAAGTTGAAACCGATTTGAAAAATTTCTTTTTACATCAGAATTAGGAAACTTTAATTCCAATGGAAAACCAAGGTTGGCTACGTTCTCATACGAATTAAATAGAAATATTGTCAGAAACTTGTTACACTGAAAATAAACGTTGTCTTCTTCAGATATGAGAAAATTTTTTTTAAAAATTTGAGACATTAGAAGAACCATACTAGCGACAAACTGGTATATTTTGAGAGTATATTCTATTTGTCCAGAATATGTTCAGCCAATCAGGATGTAGCCAGTTTACATCATTTCGCCTCTAAATTGTTCTCATGACAAAAATACATTCAAACAGGTCATCCTAAGTTATAGTCGTTATTATTTTCAACTCAGGCTTGCTACCCACCTATCCAACTATGCTGCAAAATTCGTGTGAACATAAAATTTATTTTATCATAACAATGTATGTAATGCAAAAAGATCAAATCAAAGCAATTCTGCTGGCTAATTTTTAATCTTTCGTTAAATTTCGTTTTAACTAAACGGCAGAATAAACATTCTGAATTTTCGCTTGTTTTTTTCCACTCATTATTGATACAATTTTAGCCTGAGTATTTTTTTATCTTTAGGGTCCCTTTAAAGTTGATATATTAATATTTTTATGTCTGAATACCTGAAGATTTATATCGTCTTTAACTTGGCAAATTAGGCACCAACGTTACAGTTACATGGACTGTTGGTGTGCATTCCTGGAGACCACAATTGTTCTGGTGGCCCAGTGGATAGAACGTCCGCCTCTGATGCGGCAAGTTGTGAGTTTGAACCCAGGCTGAGTCATACCAAAGGCGCATACAAATGGTACTAATATCTACATCACTTGGCGTTATACATTTAGAGGTTATTGATAGGACTGGTCGGCCTAGTGTCGGGATAATGTGATTGATGTTACATATCTGCGGCATGATGCCCTAATACTAAACTTCACTATAAACTGCCACACAGAAGACGTCGTAGCGATATGACTCAAAGCTACGCTAAGATTTCGAATCACACACATACGTGTATACACCTGGTGATCACAGAAACAATATCCGCAAATAGTTCAGTTTGTCGTAGTTTTAAGAAGGCAATCCAGATCAAACTTTAAAACATACAACGAATATAATATTGGTCTGTATATACAGTACAAACCATAAACTCTCACACTCAGGATCAGAATTAATAAACTCATCACAATTTACAAACTTGGAAAAAAAATTAATACACCTAAGAGAACTCGACCACAACTTTTACTTTTGTACCGTAATAAGTATTTAAACATTACCGACGTTTAAATTCGATTTTAACCGTTTTTAGTATAATCCGTCGTAATCCGGTGGTGAGAGAATGTAATCCCTAAGAAAACTTAAGGTTTGTAAATATATCAGCTAACTAGAAAGTTGTCAGAAAAGTTGTGAAAACATCTTGAACTAAAGAAAGGTTTCAAGACAGGTAAATACATGAAACATTTAAAGACTTTTGGTTTATAGTTGTACCAACACAGTGAGAGCATGCATTTCATATTTGCAATTATACTCGGGAATTCAAAACGTCCAAAATTACATAATACAATCAAGTAAGTTGCACACGGAAAAACTGCTCTAGAAAGGCATAGTAAATTTTATATTATGGCCATTATTACCTTGAACTCGGGGGTTCCAGCCCGCTTTCTATATTACCGTCACCCGGTCCTGCCATGCCCTTTGGATTACTGCAAATTTAAATTAAATTACAACGTTTACTATCGCAAATTATATAGCAGCAAAGAAGAAGAACACAATAGGTATGCTGACATTTCCTCAGTATTAAACTCAACTAGAAGTTTGGTCCTTGGAATCTTTCGAAATTTTTCTTTACTGAACCCGACTAAATTTCAGTTTGAGGTGTAGTGCATCTTTGTCACCCATCTATACTTAATATATAAGTACATAATTGTTAAACTGGAGATGTATATACCTGCATCAACTTTACAAAATTGGACAACGCCTCTAAATTAAATCTCGTGTCCGTTTATATATCTGTTGTTTATCAGTTCAATACCCACATGGGTTTAGTTTTATGACCAATAAATGCAATATTGGAAAAAATCACTTTCATAAACAAGTAAACAGATGTAATGCAATCAACCTAAATTTGTTTATGTAGTAGGAAACGTAAACCTTTAGAATTAGTAGCAAAATAATTAAGAAATGATTATGGTCTGTTCTGAAACTTGTAAATAAGTCAAACATTTTAAGAAATTTTGTTGATCATTGTAGCAACACAATGTCATCATTTAAGACTTTCCATTGTATAGTCCGATTATGTTCGGCTAATAAAAGCTTTGGAAGTTATATATATATATATATATATATATATATATATATATATATATATATATATATATATATATATATATATATATATACATTTAGGTCCATTGCACAGAGAAAACACTTAACAGGCACATCAGACGTTGCATGATAGTCATTATTACCTTGAACTCGTGGTTTGCTGCCCGCCTCCCTTCTTTCCGTCACCCTGTCCATTTGGATTACTGTAACATTAAATTAAATTAAAATGTTAATTATAGCAAATTGTATAACAGCAAGGAAACAAACAGCTAGGTATGTTGACATCTCTTGATTAGTTCAACATGAAGTAGAAAAAGTAACTGAGGCCAATTCAATTTTTCCAACCGTTTTTTCACTTTAACGTCCTAAACTTCAGTTATTTATCCGTCTTGAATTGATATATTTTATATAACCCTTTATCTTGACAAATACATCTATTTCAACTATACAAAATCTGACTTAACGACCTAATTTCATGTCGTGTCTGTGTACATCCCGGCAGTTTATCAAAGCAATAACCACATGTGTTTCGTTTGGTGGCAACTAACTGCAACACAATCCACAATATTACTATTGCAAAATAGACAGATCCATTGAAATCAAACTGAATTTGTCTGTGCGGAAGGAAACGTCAACCTTTCCAATCAGTAAAAAAAGCTATTGTCCATTGCATAGTGCTAAAATGTTAACAATATTTTATCCGACCTAAAAAATTTAGAACTATTTTGGTTTTGATGTAGGATTTGTCACAATAAAATGTTTAACAGGGTTCACAATCAAGGATGAAATGTTTGTAAATCTTTCATATTGCAGTGGTGGAAGAAATTCGTGCCATTGACCAAAGAGGGTTCTCATTAGGTCTTAAACAGGAAATTCTCCGATGTTTGTGAGAACGCGTTGTTCTTAAAAAAAAGATTTATTCTTGTTCTGAGACAGTTCCTCTCATGAACCTAATGTGTTCTAGTTAAATAGTTTTGAAATAAAATAGTTTTGCTTGAACTTATGATAGGTCTTTCAATAAGATCCTCTGCCATTATTGGATCTATTATGATAGAAAAGATTGGTAACTGTAAGGAATGTCATTTTCCACCACTCAAATTCAATAACTGTATGGAATGTCATTTTCCACCACTCAAATTCAATAACTGTAAGGATCGCTCTATATTATGATAGGAATTGTCTGATGTTGTTTTTAGACGTTTCTATCATAACCTTCTTCTCGTGTCTAATTACGAGAAGGCAGGAAGTTCAGCATTCATAAGAATAAGGTGTCACATATGATGGTGTAGATTACATCTTTTGTGGGGAATGCTTGGCTGCGAAGAGGTGGGATCGCTGTAAGAAATAGACATGACACTCATTGAGAGCATGGAATCCCACTGAGAATAAAACAGCT
This sequence comes from Potamilus streckersoni, assembly GCA_016746295.1. Taxonomy (NCBI): domain Eukaryota; kingdom Metazoa; phylum Mollusca; class Bivalvia; order Unionida; family Unionidae; genus Potamilus; species Potamilus streckersoni. The sequence goes on along the minus strand of JAEAOA010000619.1, from coordinate 98,149 downwards.
CAAAGCCTTTTTATATTCTGGAAGCTGCCTGATCACAAGTGCTACATCCAGTCTCAAAAGATGTTTGTCTAAAAATGACGCGTGCTTCTTGCGTGCTTTCCAAGGACAGCTTTAACTTTATATCAAGTTTTAGTGGGGGGTAGAGTGTGAGTGTATGGACGGTATAGTTCCAAGTAACGACCTTTTGGATCATGTCCATAACCTTCCAGTGGTCATTCACATTGTGAACTTAATTAATTTAATTATTCCCTAGGGTGATTATCAATTGCTTTGTTCCCAACATCACAACGAAATTTAATAAGGTTTTATTGATTGAATGGTGCGATAAAACATTATTTGGCTTCTATCCGATTGAACTATTGAACTGGCTTATTAATTAGGCTTTTTCCATTACCAAGTGAAAGCTGAACAATAATAAATGCTAAATGTAAATTCATTTCAATGTCCTTATTATATTCAGGATATGAATTATTGATTGGAGCACGCTTCTCCTGCACTCCAAATCAATATCAAAGCACTATCTTAAATTTGGATGTTTTTATCTTCCAATAACTAGAGATTTCAATATGTTGTACACAAATTAATTTCGTTTCTTTCTTTTAGAATTGATATCTTGATAGATCCATAAGAACAAAACTACTTTGCAAATATAATAAAATTTACATAATTGAAATCATTACCTTGAACTTAGGCTTCCTGCTCATCCTCATTATTAAATGGGGTCTTCCCGATACATTGCAAAATTCTGGTCAACTTTCCAATCTTTATTATTAAACTGTTGTAGCCGATAAATGTTATAAATCTTCATTTTTCTTTATTTGTTTTGTCTTGCATTATAGCTTTCACAGAAATCAAACAAAAAATATTAGGCACTTTAAAAGTTTTTATATTAGGCTTTTTTAAATATTCACTTGAAGTTTTTTTACTACACTTAGCAATCATCAAAATATAGCATGCGCATTCCTTCATTATTGGTTCTCGTCCAAAGTTTATATATTCACATTGTCTAATGTTTTACTTAGTGGTATATAACTGCTTGACTTTGACAAACTCAATCCACAATTTTCATTGACGTATATTGGGCTAATCAAACCTTTGGAAGTTATATATACATTCAGGTCCATTGAACAGAGAAAACACTCTTAACAGGCACATCAGACGTTGCATGATAGTCATTATTACCTTGAACTCGTGGTTTGCTGCCCGCCTCTCTTCTTGCCGTCACCCTGTCCACCAGGTCCATTTGAATTACTGCAAAATTAAATTAAATTAAAATGTTTATTATATCAAATTGTATAACAGCAAAGAAACAAACAGCTAGGTGTGTTGACTTGTCTTCAGTTGGTCAGTTCAACATGAAGCAGAAAATGTACCTAATGCGCTTTCAATTTTTCCAAAATTTTGTTCACTTAAACGTCCAAAACTTCATCTTGAACTGTAGTTTATCGTTGTTACCCGTCTTGAGTTGATATATTGGTATATTATATTGGTATAATTATTTTCCTTGAGAGCCTTTATTACATTTCGTATCGGTGTAAATCTCTGCAGTTTATCAACACATTATCCACATGTGTTTCGTTTGGTGGAACCTAACTGCTACACGATCCAAAATATTACTATTGAAAAATAGAGATATCTAAAGATATCAAACTGATATTGTTTGTTCAGAAAGAAACGTCAACTTTTCCAATCAGCAACAAAGTTATTGTCCCTTGAGTAGTGTAAAACTGTTTTAAAAAATTATTACAACTGACACATTTGGGACAAATCGATTCGAACAAAACTACATTGCAAATGTTAATATGATTTAGATAGCAATAATCATTACCTTGAACCTAGACTTGCTGCTCATCATCATTATTAGATGGGGTCATCTCGATACTTTACAAAATTCTGCTTAACTTTACAATCTCTATTATGAAAATGTTGTAGCCGAAAAACGTTATAAACCTTCATTTAGCTTTTATTAGTTTTGCCTTATAATTTTAAGAAAAATCACAAAAATAATATTAGGTACTTTTTTAATGTTTTTAAATTAGGATATTTTATTATTTGCATGAAGATTACTTTATTTCAATTTGCAATCATCGAAATATAGCTTGCGCGTTCCTTCATTTTTGGTTCTAGTCCAAAGTTTATATATTCACATTTTTTAATGTTTTACTTGGTGGTTTATAACTGCTTCACTTTGACAAAATCAATCCACACTTTTCATGTAACAGTGTTCCTCCCGCTACGTCATTGACGCAATACTCACATATATTTTATTTTGTGGTATATAAAGAAAGTGCTGATCTAAATTTCACTTAATAAACAAACACATGAACACAGGGTTATAATTCAGGCCTGTACCTCATTGTAAAATAACAAACAATTTATTCAGTAATAATCAAATGTACAATGGCCTTCTCAATTGCATCTCGACAATATTTTTCCACACTTGGCAAACGTTTAAATAAATCATTCCACTATTGCCTCCAAGAAATTATGAGAAAATAATAAACTAAAACCCGCTTCCAAATGAATTTTAAAATGTTGCAGTACAATCCTTTGCATTCTCATTTTGCAGAATAATTTGATCCCAAATAGAAAGGAATGACACTGAAGGTCATATATGATTTCAGTAGGAAGCAGAAGCAATATTTGTAAAAATATGATGCAATGAGAAATGAGTATGTCCTGTCCTGAAACAGATAAAGACGTGAAACATTTTAGGACTTTTTGTAAATGATTGTACCTACGCAATGGCATTATTTAATAACTTGTTTGTATATTGCGATGACTATGTTCGGCAAATTAAACATTTGAAAGTTATATATACATTCAGGTCCATTGAAAAGAGAAAACACTCTTAACAGGCACATCAGACGTTGCATGATAGTCATTATTACCTAGAACTCGTGGTTTGCTGCCCGCCTCCCTTCTTTCCGTCACCCTGTCCACCAGGTCCATTTGAATTACTGCAAAATAAATTAAATTAAAATGTTTAATATAGCCAATTGTATAACAGCAAAGAAACAAACAGCTAGGTGTGTTGACTTGTCTTCAGTTGGATAGTTCAACAAGAAGTATGAAAAGTACCTGAAGCCATTTCAAATTTTCCATCCTTTTGTTCACTTAAATGTCCAAAAATTCATCTTGAACTGTAGTTTATCGTTGTTACCCGTCTTGAGTTGATATATTGGTATATAACTATCTTCCTTGGGAGCCTTTATAACATGTCGTGTCGGTGTAAATCTCTGCAGTTTACCAATACATTATCACATGTGTTTCGTTTGGTGGAAACTAACTGCAACACGATCCAAAATATTTCTATTGAATAATAGAGATTTCTAAAGATATCAAACTGATATTGTTTGTGCAGAAAGAAACATCAACTTTTCCAATCAGCAACAAAGTTATTGTCCCTTGAATAGTGTAAAAATGTATTTTAAAAAATTATTCCAACTGACACATTTGGAACAAATCGATACAAACAAAACTACATTGCAAATGCTAATATGATTTAGATAGCAATAATCATTACCTTGAACCTAGACATGCTGCTCATCCTCATTATTAAATTGGGTCATCCCGATTCTTTACAAAATTCTGCTCAACTTTACAATCTCTATTATGAAAATGTTGTAGCCGATAAATGTTATAAATCTTCAATTAGCTATTCTTAGTTTTGCATTGCATTATAATTTTAACAGAAATCAAAGAAATAATATTAGGTACTTTTAATGCTTTTATATTAGGCTATTATAATACTTGCTTGAAATTTATTTTACTTCACTTTGCAATTATCAAACTATAGCTTGCGCGTTTCTTCATTTTAGTTTTAGTCCAAAGTTTATATATTCACATTTTCTAATATTTTACTTGGTGGTTTATAGCTGCTTGACTTTGTCAAAATCAATCAACACTTTTGATTGACTTAAATGATGTCACGATGTTCCTCTCTCTCTCTCTCTCTCTCTCTCTCTCTCTCTCTCTCTCTCTCTCTCTCTCTCTCTCTCTCTCTCTCTCTCTCTCTCTCTCTCTCTCTCTCTCTCTCTCTCTCTCTCTCTCTACATCATTGCCGCAATACCCACAAATTTTTTATTATGTGGTATCTAAAGACAGTGCTGATCTAAATTTTAATTAATGAACAAATACATTAAAATAGGGTTATAATTCAGGCTTGTATCTCATTGTAAAATAACAAACAATGTATGCAGTCATAATCAAATGTCATAATGCCTTCTCAATTGCATCTCGACAATATTTTACCTCACCTGCAAACGTTTAGATTAACCATTCCACCATAGTCTCCAAGAAATGATGAGAAAATAATAAATTAAACCTCGCTTCCAAATGAATGTTAAAACGGTGCAATACAATCTTTTGTATTGTCATTTTGCAGAATAATTTAATCCCAAATGGAACTGAATGACTCTGAAGGTCATATATGATTTCAGTAGAAAGCGGAAGTAATATTTCTGAAAATATTATGCACTGAGATATGATTATGTCCTGTCCTGAAACAGGTGGATACGTAAAACATGTTAAGACTTTTTTGTAGATGACGGCAGCATCACAATGGCATTAAGAGTTTGTTTTGTATATTGCGATGACTATGTTCGGCAAATTAAACATTTGGAAGTTATATATACATTCAGGTCCATTGAACAGAGAAAACACCCTTAACAGGCACATCAGACGTTGCATGATAGTCATTATTACCTTGAACTCGTGGTTTGCTGCCCGCCTCCCTTCTTTACGTCACCCTGTCCACCGGGTCCATTTGGATTACTGCAAAATTAAATTAAATTAAAATGTTTAATATAGCCAATTGTATAACAGCAAAGAAACAAACAGCTAGGTGTTTTGACTTGTCATCAGTTGGATAGTTCAACAAGAAGTATGAAAAGTACCTGAAGCCATTTCAAATTTTCCATCCTTTTGTTCACTTAAACGCCCTAAAATTCATCTTGAACTGTAGTTTGTCGTTGTTACCCGTCTTGAGTTGATATATTGGTATATAACTATTTTCCTTGAGAGCCTTTATCACATGTCGTGTCGGTATAAATCTCTTCAGTTTATCAATACATTATCCACATGTGTTTCGTTTGATGGAAACTAACTGCAACATGCGCCACAATATTACTATTGAAAAAATAGAGAGATATAATGAAATCAAACTGATACTATTTGTGCAGAAAGAAACATCAACTTTTCCAATCAGCAACAAAGTTATTGTCCCTTGAATAGTGTAAAAATATTTTTTCCTTGATACAGAGTTTGTCACATCATAACATTTAGCTAGGTTTACAATCCAAGTCGAAAATATTTTGAGAATCCTTTATTTTGCAATGGTAGAAGAAGTTCATTCCAAAGGCCAAAGTGTCTTTACATAACATCTTAAAGAGATGATCTGTCTGAATCGTGTGGAAGTTCGTTGCAATGAAAACAAAGATTGCATCCTGTTCTGATCCGAGTATATTCATGAAACTGCTGTTATTTGGTTCAACAATATAGAAATAGAATCATATTACTTGCGCTATTGATGTGTCTCTCAATATAATGCCCTGACAACATTATTTCCATTTCATAAAAATGTTTTGGAAAGGTTAATAATAATGAAATTGTAGTCTTTATTCCTTATAATTTGGTTTGCTGCCTGTCCCCTTTATTAAATGGGGTCTTGTCGATGCCTTCCGAAATTTAACTGAACTTTATAATGTTTATTATGAAAAGACTTGTAACAAAAAAAATCTTTCTCTTGCTATTTTCAGTTTTTATCCTGCCGTTTAATTCAAACAAATATTATAAAAGTAATACTAAATGATGTTAATATTTGCTTAAGGTTTAGTTCATTTAGCAATCATAAAAATACAGCTTATTCGTTATTTCATATTTGGTACCCGTCCGTTGTTTGTATATTTATATTTCATAAACATTTATCTCGTTATATACATCTTCAATTTGACAAAAGTTAATCAACACTTTTGATTGAATTACATACAATGTCTGTGTTTATCCCATATATATGTTAATATGTGGCATCGTAAGACAATGCTGACCTAAATTATACTTAAAAATCAAATGCATGAAATAGGGATATAAGACAGGTTTTTAACTCATCGTCAAAAACAAAGTTCTGCATTCAGGATCAACGATAATAATCGCTTCTAACTTTCCGACGTTTCGGCATTATTTTACCCCACCTAGCAATGTCTAAATAATAAGTCTACCTTTGTCTCCAAGAAGTGTTGAAAACATTATAACCTGAACCCACCTTCCAAATGAGCTTTTAAACGTTTGCATACAATTATATTGATGACATAATTTAATCACAAAGAGAAACGAAAGATTTTGAAGGTCGTATTTGATTTCAATTGAAAATAAACGATTTTTTTGTGAAAACATGTTGCAATTAAAAATGGTTGATGTTCTGTCCTGAAGCTGAAAACATTTCAGACTTTTAGTTGATCAAACTTCTTTCCATATTGCTATAATGTAGTCTACTCAAAATGTTGGATGTTATACATTCAGGTCCCTTGCACATGGCAAATACTTTTAAGAGGCATATTAAATGCAAATTACACCCTGTCCCGCAATTCCATTTGGATTACTGCATAATTTAAAAGAACATTAAAATTATTATTGCAAAGTATACAGAAGCAAAGTCAAGATAACCACAACAAAGCTCAGCATAGTTCTTGTAAGAACACTCAAATTTAAAGGTTTCATCGCAAAACAAATACTGTTATATTCTTCTTCCTGGAGAATTGAATGAGTAAACTAATACTACAAAGCTTTTTTTGTTAATCACGGTACATTGAACAAGCACTCAGTATCTCACCAGTGGAAAATCAGTGACGCCTGAACAACCTTGAATCAACATTTTGAAATCTTATCTGCTGCAAATTATCTAATTGTCATAAATATCTAAACAAAATTAAGAGGTGTTAGTTGCATCAGATAATGGGGATCTAAATTAGTTAGGTTCCCATTTTTAAAACAGGTGCTTGCAACAGGTGCATTATAAAAGAAATTAAAAAACCAAATATTAATAATCTAAATATTTTATAACATCATTTAATGACTAACATATCATTTATGGAAAGCAATATATGAACTTGAGAGCATGAAATCAAACGGTTAACATAAAAGATTAATTACCATATGATCTCAAATATTTTATATTTAACCCCTTCATGAAATAGTCAATGTTCACATTAACCTATAAGTTATATCATTAAATACAAGTTAAAGTAGCATGCGGGACATTTGCCAATCAATAGTATGAAGTATGACAGGTATGCAAGTGACGTAAAATTATTAGGTGAGAAGAATTCGTCTTCTACTGACCAAAGACAATAATGTATATTCCGGGTTGGGTACTCTCCGACCGATATCAAGGCCGACCTCGATAAGGTTTATACGTGTATTTATCTGTCATATTGTTCCGAATCTTTGAAAAAAATATATACGTTCTGGGAGCGGTTTACTTTTTTTTTAATGTGAAACGACTGAGGTGAATGTAATCGTTTGAGTGTTTATCTAATTTGTAACTGTAAAACAGAGACATAGTTTTATTAATAGAATTTCAGTCCTTTAATAGTCGTGCGTTTGGAATACTCGTTACTGAAATTAGCACCTGACTCTTTGGTGTGGAATTGAAAGCACATGTTTCAGGAACACGCGTAGGTCAAGAAAATACCGTGGTTTATATCCTTTTCTCTATGCAGAACCTGACATCCACTTTTCATCTATACTGATGAATATAGTTCACATCATAAGTACTCAGAAAAATAAAGTTAATGATTTTTTTATAACAGTGTCTGCCCAGATTTACAATGGGAACTGAATTAGTACCGTGAGTCCATTATTGGTTTGTGAAGATTAGCGTCATAGCATTTAAAAAAGTAAACGTTTCACAGCTTACCATTCTGGCTAAGTATCCGACAGACTCGTCATCGTATGAAATCTTAACTCAATGTTCACTGCCAGTCAATAATTTTTTTTCTTTACTAAACAAACCGATTTGTACTTGTCTTCGGTGTTTTACCATTTCCACTAACATGGACTCAATCTCATCTATGTTAATTCGTAAATAACAGTCGATATTTTTCTCTTTTTGGTTGATCAAATGCTGACACTTCATAAGTGACTGCAAATGCAACTGGCTTGGATTTGTCGGTGATCTCCACTTCTTCAACCGTTAAAACACCCCTTGAGTTTTCATGTCTGGCTTTTCACTAGCTTCCAGTTGGTATTCGTACTTTATAGTGGTCCAAATTTTTTATTTACATCGACCCTTAGCAAGATAATATCTCATTGTATACGATGGTTATTTAGGACCGTTTTCACGTAAATATGCATCACCACGTGGAACAAAATTACCATTAATGCTTGCATCAGTGATCACGAGTCAAGACTCCGTTGGCTAATTCTGAACCATCATCAACATGGTCAGAATCCATCACTTATATGTATTAATTAAATACAAGCACCTTAAGATGTTCAATAACACTTCGTTCTCGTTTATTCCATGTATCACTTTTATTTCGCCCTTATTCCTTAGCATTTATAAACGAGCCTGTAGCCAAATGAGTTGTCATCAGAATATGGCCTGAATATAGAACTTTTTGGTCTAATAGTTTAGCCTCAATAGGATATCCTTCCAGTGGTGATATTTGTTCTTCCAAATTAATAGTAATAGATCCCGATTCGGTAGTACACAACAATGAAATAATATCAAAAATTATCAGCAGCAAGTCAATAAAAACCATCGATAAGAAATCTATCACAATTTACATCTGTTCTTATATTTGTTCAGACTGCACTCAATAATTCGTATAAATGTATGTCAATTTAGCTTGTCTAACAATGACCATGATATCACTGAATTTTAAACTCAGCGTATCTACATTGTTGGCACATCTGCTCAGATCCTTATCAATTAGAGTTAGCAAATACGAAAAAGATAATAAAAAGTAGATGTTCAATTGTGTGTGGCTTTATCAAATAATATATCGACCATGTTATCAATAAATGTCATCACATCATCTGCCCATCCAGCTATTCTCATATCATTTTCAGTCGCGAATAGCCATACTGACCCATATTTCAGAGATATATGATAATCCACTTTTTTAATACAATCGCTTACTATTATTAGATTTTATACCAGTATATGCTGACGCTGCTTTTAAGGACTTTAATTTTTAACAAAATTTATTTGTTAGATCGAATCCATCATGTCTGATCGGATTATGATAAGACATTATATATATTTCATTTGCTTAATATAACAATATTTTTAGCGAATAAGTACATAGTAGTAGAGAGAGTTGGTGTGATCCTGTCTCAGAGACATCCTGGCCCCGACAAAACATATTTTTGCCAGAAAATGAGTTATCATGTGAAAGTCATTATTTTGGGCTAACAAAGACTGCTGACAAAAATGTTAACGTACAACTTTGGGGGGAGGTGTGGTCTCTGAGACAACACCATCAAATACCTATACTACTATGTTAATTATCACCAATGTTTGGAAAATAAATACCATATTTTACCTTAAACAGTTAATGAAACTTTGCTACTTTTCGTTCAGACATATGGTAATATGCATTGCAAGAAGAGATGAATATAAAATATATTTACTAGTGACGACTGTCATCATATCACTAAGCCTGGTATCTAATTTGACGATATTAATCATTGATGGGACATCCACATTATGCTACAGCTGTTTCTTTAACGTTCGCATCTTCAATTCATTTTCATTAGTGTAAAATACCTCAGAAATAGCGAGAGATTAAGAGATTGAATGATCAAAAGACCTTTTTGTTCCATTCCGAGCTGCGATTTTCTTTTCTTTCTTCTGTTTATCCTTCTGAAACGTACATGTATAAAATAGTGTGCAAGTTTATGTATGTATTTTTCCATTATGTAATATATATATATATATATATATATATATATATATATATATATATATATATATATATATATATATATATATATATATATATATATATATATATATATATATACTAATCTTGTTCCTAAAGACGAATAGTATATCGTTGGTTTTAGCATCATGTTTCATCACATAGTAGACTATACATGGTAACAAGTATATTTACAGGAGGAGGGACCCGAGAATCACCACTGACCCACGGGAAGCTACCGGCAGGCTTTCTCACATAAACCAAAGCGGGCAGAGATACAATGAGAGTGACCTGTAAAGACAATAGCCTTAGCCACTTGGCCACCCGGGAACACAGACTCAGAAAAAATATTATCATTCGATCTCTACTAAGGAAGAAGTCTAGTTCCATATCACACACGATGGCCTGGCTTAAATAACTTTTGTATTAATGCACAATCACTTTGGATTCATGTCACATAAATAAATTCATATATAACTTACTATGGAAAGATATAAAAATTATAACTGAAAGTGCAATCAACGCAGCCTACAAAAGGATGCTGGAAAATATGTAGGAAACTTTTACTTGAAGAAAGTTACATACGCAGGCAAGGTAAAAGGTACCTTAACATGTAGACCAGGGTTCACATCTCAGTAGGAATTCTTTGGAAATTTAACAAACCTGTTGAATAAAATAGGTTGCGTTACCTGTGGACTATTTTTTCTAATTTCAGTAATGATGAAAATAAAACTTTTATTTATGTATAAAAATATTGTTTCTACATGTACATATACCTTCACTTCATCTTATCATATAACTTTGTGATTATATCTAATCCTGATATATCTACAACATGAGTACAAACAGAGGTTACAACTTACTTGGTACATTATTGTGAACGATATTACAAAAAATTAATATGATGCCATAAATAATGAAAGATAAGTCCTCTGATATTTGCTTACCTGCTGTGCGATTCGATTCATTTTCATGTGATTCTTTACATCGGTACTCCTTTCTTGGAAAAGCAGTCCTCAGTACCATTGAGATTAACATCAACACTTGATTCTCTTACCGTCTGATCTTAATGATTTCACTCTTTCTGAAAAATTATAACATTTTTATTCAAACAAGATGCATCTTATCGCAACAATGATCTAAAATTAAAACTTCACACTTCAAATATTTTCTGGGTGGGGTTAAACAAGATTACATTATTTCGGATTAGAAACTCGAGTTTTTAATCATTTGTAGTTCATTGATGGAAGCAGGCAAAAGGAACTCCAGCTTTCCAGTTAAATATAATGCCACGCGGCAAGTCTTCTTTTATTTTATTTTTTCCATCAGCTTCAAACTCCATCGGAGCCTGCGCACCCGATTTATCATTTTCCGTTGAAACATATCTTCGTCTCAAATGATATTCATAATTTTCTCTATAATTAACTCAGAGTATATTTCAGAGAGTTGAACATGCTCAGCTTGCAAGAGATAAAGATGAAGATGTCAAAAATGGATGGAAATGACGATGATTTTCCAATTAATCAGGCTGATGTAAATTATTCGCCAGAAGCAAACATAATGGATATATGTACGCTACAAAAGTTACTTTGGTTGAAATATTCATCTATTCCTCATGACAAATATTGTCAACAAGTCATCATTTTAGACCGGATGACCCATGAATCGTATTTCTGACGCTAGATTAACAATGATGTTAACCTTAGTCACTGATGTATGAATATAGCATTATTTTTCGTTATAGTTCCCAAATTACATATTAATGACAAACGCGGTTACATTTAACTGAATGGACTAATGGAGTTCTGAATGGACAAATATAGAGCTTTCTACTTATTGAAAAAATTAAATAAATTAAAATTCTAACTGTTTGAAAAATATATAGAAAAACCTAACATTAACCAGTGTTACGAGCAGATGATCTTAAAATAAGTAAAAGAAAAAAGTGAAGGCAATAAGCTTTGTACAATTTAAAAAAAGTAATTTGTTTTCCTGGATTACAAAGTGAAAAATGAGAATAAAAAAAGTACAGTATTGAGAATTAAATCCAAAAATAATCCAAAAATTAGTAATAAAAAGTCTGGCATAAACCTCATTTCAAGTCCAGAAGAGATCCGAAATTGAATGCAACGACATGTCTTTTACGGCCTACAATGTACTGATATGTCGACAGTCTTTTTTTAATCACATGAATATTATTCCATGTTTGAATTCAGTATAAATTCCAATGAATATCTTATCCAATAATTTTTTCAGAGCACTTTTGTATTTCCAGAGAAAATAATCACTTGTATTCAATAATTTGAATAAAATAAAACTCAACCAAACTAGTCACAACACAATACAATTTAGATGTTAAACCACGACTGGTAAAATGCTTACAGTCACCAGATAATATAGTTTGATTGTTTGATCTCAGGTCACAAATTATCATTTTCTAAAAACAACCATTACTTAATGAAAAATAATTTTCTAGAATTTTCTAATGAGCCTTGTTTATTTACAACACAATAACCTATAATATTCACTCGGGATTATCCAAAACTCTCACCTTGATCAACATATTTACGCCTCCTTGTTTACTTTAATAATAATTATGTTAATGACCTCGTATACATAGAGAATAATGAAGCTATTATTAATTGTTTACATAAATGAACTAAAAACAATTTTAAAATCAATCTGGCCAAGCTGAAATGACCTCAATTTTGATAAGATCAAGTCCAGCAAGCAATGTTACATTACAATAACATGTAATGGAATAAATTTGTCAGGGGTTCAGCAGTTATGGAAAAAATATGAACAAAACTTCCGATAGTATCCAGCCATACACAAAAATGGCATCAGTTGATTTGAATTGCTGAATACCAAATTCAAGCATAATTAGCTGGAAAATTACAGGCATAAAATTTGACCATTGATCAGATTGGATAGATTTGGGAAGGCCAAAATGAGCAAAATATTTTATCAAAGCTTTAACTATTCTTTTAGTTTTAATATTCCTCTGGGAATCTTCTTGACGCCCACATTATGGTCAAAATATGGTTATAACAGATGTGCTAAATTAAAATTTTAAGGGGCTTGTAGTAGGCTGAAATATTTTTTTACCAGACGACTTGCTGAGTGGAAAACATTCTTACAAACGAATATTTATGACATAATGATTACTCGTCAGCAGTACGAGCAGCAATGTCCAACGTTTTGACCTTATGATCATCAAGATGAATCATATTTTCGCTATGGACATAATTCTTTAATTCTTTAAGTAAAACGCCTTGTCGTAGATTCTTGTAATCTTTATAAACATTTTAGAAGAGCACCACCTATCCAATTGTCGTACTTTCTCCCATGCAAATTCAACATAGGTATGTTCAGTTGATTTTCTAGAATTCTTAAAGCCTTATCGATAAGCCACGGGTTCAAATTCAGAATCCTTTTAAGATGCATTGACCTTAACCAGATTATAATCAGCTCCTTGCTGTAGTCACAGTGAAATGTAAATATCACGTGCTTTACCAGTAAGAACGCATTGTAATAATATAAGCCAGTGCTCTCTTTGCCATTTCAAATTTCAGCAATTTTCTCAAAATGAACACAATTTTGATCTACTTTTTTCCAGAAAAGGGGTTACTAACTTGATATTTTTAAAACATCAAATAGGGGGGTGTTTTCCATTTAACAACGCTAAGTCTTTCCGTCTAATCTGAAATTATATTTCTTTCATATATGTTTGCATTTCAAATTTCATCTCTCTCTCTCTCTCTCTCTCTCTCTCTCTCTCTCTCTCTCTCTCTCTCTCTCTCTCTCTCTCTCTCTCTCTCTCTCTCTCTCTCTCTCTCTCTCTCTCTCTCTCTCTCTCTCTCTCTCTTCATCATTTCTACCTGGTCACACCATAAGACAACTTAAAGTAGTAGATGTTAAAGCACGACTGGTCAAATCCTCACAGTTATAAGATAATATAGTTGTCTGTTTGACCTCCGGTCAATAACATATAATGGCATAAAAAAAATTCAAAACTAAACGACAAACAATTAAATTAAATATAGATAATACCAGTATAAGAAAAAAAAAGCAAAGAAACAAGAGACACGGGTTCTGATAGTGAGATGACATGAACAGGTTTGTGATTGATCCCTTTCTTTGACTCAGATGGCTAAGGCTTGTCTGAATAGGGACTGTCTTGTATCTATGTAACCGTTACTCAGGCTGAAATCGTGCAAAAAATATTTCATTTGCTACGTCATACACTTGACCTACACTGACAGTTGTAGACTTCCAAGTAAACTGACTAAATGTAGTCACTGTGTTCACAGTGCATTTGAATGATATAAATTTACTTCATAGCAATAAAACAACCATTTTGATAAAAGCTTGTTTTGCTTTCGATTTTGTGGGTGGGGTAGTTTCATTCTAGTATTCTTTCTTTGGTTTGGTTTGGGGGGATGTTTAATTTGTATATGGCATGTCTTTTGAATTCCAATATGGCGGATGGGTCATAACAGTCCTGCTCTGACCGCCAAAACGATATCTCTATAGTTTAGTCTAATGGTCTGATATTGAACAGAGTATTGTTTCTTAAAGGTGAACTGGTTGGTGGGTTCTTTGTTTGGTTTGTTGATATTTAACACACTGTAGGCCATATCATGTTGATAAAATATAATCTGAGTAACTTCCAATAACAAGTCAAGGAAACTGAATTCATGCAACATGCATATAAAAATCTCTCCTCACTCTCCACCCGAATCCTCACCCCTTCCCCTTGAGTATTTAGATTTCAACTCCAACTCTATTACAAACACAAAATACAACTCACCGATTTGGAACATGAACCAAGATGAGAAATGGAAGTCCATCCATGCAGACAGGATCAAGTATTTATAGAAAACGTATTCTCTCATCAAATATGGCCCCCAGATTGATTTCCAAGAATAAAGGATAATCAACTGGAATTTATTACTGTAATTCAATATAGACATAACACCACGTTTACGCGGAAGTAAATTATACGTATTACAGGGAGGGAGATAACTCCTATTCTGATCTATGAACTAAGAGGGAGTTTTGAAGCTTACTCTAGTTACAGTAATTCTAATTTTCCAGTATTGTATAACTGTGATCAAAGGCGATGTAACAGCAGCAGTAGTAGTAGAAGTAGTATTTTGAGTAGTAGTAGTATTAAAATTATCATTATCTTATATATATATATATATATATATATATATATATATATATATATATATATATATATATATATATATATATATATATATATATATATATATATATATATATATATATATATATATATATATATATATATATATATATATATATATATATGC
This sequence comes from Potamilus streckersoni, assembly GCA_016746295.1. Classification (NCBI taxonomy): domain Eukaryota; kingdom Metazoa; phylum Mollusca; class Bivalvia; order Unionida; family Unionidae; genus Potamilus; species Potamilus streckersoni. Next base: position 82,881 of record JAEAOA010000619.1, on the reverse strand, counting down.
ATGTGTGTGTCTGTCTGTCTGTGTGTATGTTAACAGTTCTATATAGTTAGATGTTCGACCCCGTTTTAATAAACGGTACTAAGTTTGTAACCCTACTCACCAGCTTCATAATTTTGGATAACCTATAGTTGGTTTAGACACATGTCCTTGTTACTATATTTTAAAGTAACCTATAATTAGTTTTACACACGTTCGTGTGACGATATTATCAAATGATTGTTCTTCATCCATAAATACGAGATTTCTTTGAGACTATCATTTTTAATTTTTTTGCATGGTATTAGATTTCTTTCTTATTATTATCTTCCCTTTCTTTCTTATTATTATCTTCCCTGATTACGCGCTATATACATCATTTGAGATGCATTATTTCAACGGGTGGGTGTGCGTGCTTATGAGTGTGTGTAATTGGATTTTTAATGTAGCTTTAAAGAAAATTTCAGTCATATCGCTACGATATCTTCAGTTTGGCAGCTTATAGTGATGTCTAGCACTGTGGCATCATGCTGCAGACACGTAGCATAATTACATTATCTTGACACCAAGTCAACCATGCAGTCCTAACACTAACCTCTTAATGCTGAGCGTCTAGCGAGACAGCTCTGAGTACCATTTTAATAAGTATTTGGTATGACTCTACCGGGGTTCGAGCACACGACCTCCTGCATCTGAAGCGAACTCTCTAACCACTATGTGACTGGAGCGTTGTTTCAACCAGATGAATGAATGAATGAATGAATGTATGAATGAATAGGATAACTATGAAATATATTAATTTACAAATGAATGAAAATTAACAAGACGATAAAACAAGCGTACAAGAATAAAATAATCAATATAAACCTTATTACTCTTATTCATAAAATAACCATTACGAAAGTGTAAGAATAAAAGACCAAATGGGAAACACATCATTTTGCACATGGTCATTGTAACTATGATAACCCAGGAAATATAGTAGAACAATGTAAAATTACGAGAATGAAGAAATGTTACTTTTGATTGTGGGGGATATTCAGTGGTTTATTTTGTTGTTGATGTCTTTTCATTCCAAACGATAGAACAGATATATTAACAAAAAGTTGTTGTTATGCACACATGGAACGCATTTCAACATTTATTATCATTAATTGCGGGGATTCAAGACAAGTTTTATTTTATTTATTTTCCAACGTATTGTTTTAATTTGTGTGTTCATTCTTTGTGGACACTAAAATGAACAAATACAACAAGATTATATATATATATATATATCTATATATATATATATATATATATATATATATATATATATATATATATATATATATATATATATATATATATGGCACTTCTGACCTGAAATGATAAACGTGCCGTCTTTTAAAGATAGGTCAGTAAATCCCATCTTCTATATTTGTGTCTAGGCGATAGCATATTCATTATGCTATAAACAGGAATTAGGCAATTAGCCGAATAGACTTCTTTCTAATGAGTTGGGGAATTAGCTCACATGGTGGAATGATCGCTTAGCATGCGAGAGATACCAGGATAGAAACCCATATTCTCCAGGTGATTGTTACTTTTTAAAAAAAAAAACTTTTATTTGTCGTATCATGCATATGTTTCAGGAATTGTGTGGGCAGTACTGTCGTAAGTGCAATTTCCATGTAGTCCCAAGGGAAAAATGTAAAATTCCTTACCTTACTGTGATATATGGACTTGTACATCTCTCTCTCTCTCTCTCGATCGATCGATCGATCGATCGATTCATTTGGCTGTCATTAACACCTAAAGTCTTCATTTTAAAACACTCAGTTTAGGATCTGGTTGAATATTAAAGCCATCACAGGATATGTTAAACTAGCTTTGTTTCATTTTTATTATAGTAAAATGATTGATCGCACGGATAAGGTATTCAACTTTCAGGGAGAATCTTTCTGATTTGAAACTCAAAATAAAACTTGAAAATAGACTACATTAATTCTGGTCTACATAAATTTGAGAAGTACGAACAGCTTGTTCTATTTCCATATTTTGCATACCATATAGTTCAGTTAAGTTGATTGTTCCCAAAGGACATTGCTTGTGGTAGATCTCTGCTTGTTTAATTAAGGATTTTAATGCCAATTTTAAGAACTTTGTTCAATTGTGTTGCTGGACATGGATAATGGGCAGTATTTGATAATTGTTTCAATATAATATCCATTTAGATGCTACAGATTTAGCTATTTTTTAAATGCTTTCTGTACTTGCATCACTACTTCCCAATGAGTTCCTTACTTTCTGAAGTATAAATCCTCTTTTCCGGATGGTATTACAATTTGGCAACGTGATATATTTATTCATCAACATCAACATATTCCCATCCTGTTTTTACCCTTTTTTCGTGTCATGCTCTTATTTCAAGCGAATGATATTACATACCTGCTGTGAAAGCTATCCAGATTTAAACACATCTTAACTTAAATATTTATAATTAGCAGGCTATATACAAGGCAAATTTAACTGATACGATGTAATGAATTTAATGATAGTAGTTATTTATATATCCTTCAAAACAAATCATTAGCATATTTCTCATTATCAGTAGATGGTGCAGAATGGCCGTGTCTTGAATACATTGGATCAGTCCAACAAAGGGAGGGAGATCACAGGTTCGAACCGCGGCCGAGTTATACCAGTGACTTTTAAAAAATAGTACTAACATCTGCCTCACTAGGCGCTAAGCATTAAAACATTTGTGTTAGGACTGGTCGGCCTTGTGTCAGGATATTGAGAATGTATGGGACATGTTGCTTCATGTCTGTGGAATGATGCCCCAGTGCTAAGACATCAATATAAAAGGGAACACTGCAGATATTGTAGAGATATGATTGCACATTTTTAAAGCTACGTTAAAAATCCAATTCTCTCATACATAAACACACACACACACACACAATCACACACACACAAGGAGACATACTTCATGAAGAATGGAACCACTTCCAATCAGCACAGAAAACAGGTATGCCAGCTGATCAATACATCAGTATCTTTCGTCATATTAAAGTAATTAAATTTTCTGAAGATAGATTAATCCGGATTCGTTCATTATATATTTGTTTTCTATAATACTAACTATAGTCAGTAAAGTCCGAAATATGTTACAGTTCCCTGATTTTGTTATGAAGGTATTGCATAAATAAATATGAATATTTCCCCGACGTTGTATGACTCCAGGTATAAACATATGTATACAGCGTGCCTGCATGAAATCTATATAGTCATCAGTTAGGGTGAACTTTTAAGCTAAGGTGGGAAAATATTAAATATAGGTCACAATGATCTTTTCTGGTTGTAAGGTGTGGTACTAAAAAATATGCATAGACAGTTCCTATCTAGTTCCATGATTCTAGCACGAACATACTTTTTAAAACTAATCATAAACCATACGTTAACTAATGTCATTGCAACATGAAATCTGCGTCATTGTGACCTATATTTGTAGTCAAGTTGTGACACTTGTCAACATGCATTTCCCAATGAAGTTTGGAGATTTCAGGTATAACAATATGTGTACCTGTTTCCAGAAAACAAAACCGAGCTTAAAATGTTCTGAATGAATATAGATATAACAAATATGTATGTATAACTGTATCCCCTTTTAAGCCCTCCTGGGGAAAGGAAATAAATGTAGGCAATGAACCAACACCAATCTGCTGCCCATGACCTAAGAAAAAAGAGTAGAGATGCAATTAGGCATTGTATGTATGTATGTATGTATGTATGTATGTATGTATGTATGTATGTATGTATGTATGTATGTATGTATGTATGTATGTATGTATGTATGTATGCATGCATGCATGCATGCATGCATGCATGTATGTATGTATATATATATATATATATATATATATATATATATATATATATATATATATATACATATATATATATATATATATGTGTGTGTGTGTGTGTGTGTGTGTGTGTGTGTGAAATGAATCTAGGTCTATGTATTATTATTACACTTACAATTATTTCACTCGCGGACTATCAAAACACAGTCAAGGTGTAATCTGATAATGACACTGGATTCTTTGATACTGGATTGTAGTACTAATTGTATGCTACAGATAGAAGCAAACCCACAAAACAATGGAAGAACGAACTGTCCTACAGACATAGACAAGAGAAACATGTGTTAAAATGCAACAATTGTTGAAATAAACTAAATAGCCAAACTAATCCCAGTGCTACACTACATTGCAGACTACAGCTGTTCAAGTATCCATAAACAAGACTTTTAATTTTGTTCAGTGTGGCTTCACCCAAGCACACAATCATTATGTTTTAGCTATTAAACAATTACCTTTCAGTTTTTTCTGTTCTACATGGTGACTTATAAGGCCACCATACACCCTCGGGCTGCAGATATATTAACGACTGAGAACAGAAAATATAAGACGTTACTTATAAACAGTATTTGCTGTTTAATTGATAATTTGCATACCATCTTACACTCTGACACATGATCCTACACATCCATACATCTGCCAATCTGCCATCAGTATCATGTACTTGACTTCTCTTTGGAAGTTAGTTTCGACCTATGCGGTCGACATATCTTTATTTAAAACTTTCCATATTTTTTCTTTCCATTTGTACAAATTTTAATAGCCGTCCTCTTCCGAGGAATTTCCCTTTTGTTTGTCAATTAAAGTATTTGTTTTCAATTTTAAAAGGACCTACTCAAAATCGTTTCTTGCATTGGTCTCAAAGAAGTATTGCTTTTGTTGTGTATATTTAATTTGTATTGTGTGTTTGACTTTGTTCAGTATGAATTTGGTAGGAATTTGGGCCTAACAGACTAATGTCATTTTGTAAGGTATGTTTACTTGGATATGAGTTCATGACCTTGGTTTTTCCAGTGGAAATTATATTGTCTACCTAACTTTTGTCATGATATTTACTTGAATTTTAGTTCAATGCCTAACCGTGTTTACAGTAGGGTGTGATTTTCCATTCAGGTAATTGAGCAATGCCAGAAAAGCTATTGCTATTGGTCAGGTGGGGATGAAGATAATAATGAAGGAAGTAAACAACATTATTTACTCCTATCTTAATATCAGTCTTTATGAATATATTTTCAGAGTTTTAGTTATGTTCAGTTTAGGATTTGAGAGGAATTATTTATACAAATTATTCATTAGAATTGCAATCTGTTTATTAACTTTGCAACTAAACAACTAATTTGGGATTATTGAGGACTCATTCAATGACGTTCTGGATTATATAGTTGTGATATATCAAGCCTATTGTTACATTGGAACTTTCAAGTTCGAACGAATCGAAACCAACAAGTTTAGTACAATCGATAATAAATCTATATCTATGTTACAAAGTGATATTTTAAGAAAATCTATTAATATTGTGAATAAAATCCCAAATTATCCTGAAATTACTATCACAAGTCTAAAAGAGAGCAATCTGAATGTGATGATGTCCCAATAGTCTTGAATAGGTTGATATGCCAACAATCTAGATGTATAATAATGATATAATCCAGAATGTCTTTGAATGAATTAACATAATGCCAAAATGGTGATCTTGTCCAGAATATCAATGACCACTTGGTACCTCCAACAAATAAGTTATTTTTTTAATTATTCCTTTCAAATTATATCTGAACAAAACAGTAAATAATTCCACAGACGAGCTTACAGGAGGAATGAATAATTTTGTTTATCAGAACCGTATATAAAAATGTAGGACACACTAAAATCACCAGGATGTTGGTAAGAGCATTCTAAATTTTGTAAACTAGGCTAGAGCTGGAGCTCAAATTTTAGTGAATAAAAATATAAAAGTCAGGTACGCCACACATATTCTACACCCAGTCGTGGACAAGGGCAAGCATACAAAATAAATTTAATAAATATGACAAATAATAAATATAATTTTGTTATGATAGTTTCAACAGGTGTTTCTCTTCCTATTTAATCAGTTTGTTGTTCATAAGCGAATTTGAAGTATTTCACATGTGAATGTTGACACTATTTGCATCATTGTATACAATAACGGTCTTAGCTTTGACTCATCGATCTATCATTTTTAATTTTTCCACCTTCACTATAGAATTCGTGATATCCTTGATCGTGTCTGGTAATGACATTGTTAATATTCCTGCTAAATGCACTCTTATTTTATAACCACATATTTACTCTTAGCTAAACTTATACATCCTAGGAACTGTTGAAATCGAAACGGCTTAAAGTGTCATAACCAAACTCCATTATTATATCTCTCTCTCTCTCTCTCTCTCTCTCTCTCTCTCTCTCTCTCTCTCTCTCTCTCTCTCTCTCTCTCTCTCTCTCTCTCTCTCTCTCTCTGACACACACACACTATGCAAATTACCTGCATCTTCTATAACAACAAATATACAAAAGTGTTCCATGCAACAGTGTAAACCTCCAAAATGGTAGTAAAAAATATAGGCCCAAACGCAGTTAGCTCTTAGTCTTGTAAAGTTGAAATTAAAATTAAGTTCCCATAAAAAACAATCTTTTGCTCTTACAGATCTGTGTGGTCGCATATATGTTATGTTCGGGATATCTTAGTGAATAAACTGCCAGTTATGAAGCCAAACTGATTCAATATTATTGTCTTTAAATATAAACATTTCTATTCAAATTCCAGCTAAGTCATTTTCTTAACTAGTCTAATATTTCTAGACCACTTCTATTGTTTATTTTTTTTTAAAGTCAAATCTACGTCAATGACCCTGTACATAGTAATGTTTGAGATGCCGATTGTAGTGATAGTGCTACACCTCTGAAAAAATTCAGTTTATTGTTATAAATTGTGTATTCTTACTAAACTATTGTAGACCACCATCTTCATGGAACACAAATGCCCATCAGACTCGGACAGTACAACCAGATCAAAATCGTTTTTAAAAAGCAAACAATTTTTTCACTTTCTTATGTTACCATCTCTCTACACCACAGGTTAAACACTAGTAACAGAATAACACCCTCGTATCTATATTCTAAAATTTCTGGATCAAATAGTAACATCTTGCTTGTGGATTGAGTTGTTTGCAAAATGAAAAATAAAAATAGCAAACAAAAATAATGGCACGAAGTAGTTTTCTGATAGATTTGACAGTTTCAGATAGATGATAAAAAATTTCATAAGTTGACCATAAAAACAATAATTTTAGCATTATTAAATTATGTGCATTTATTTAGATTGATATTATATAGAATAAGTGCGGTCAAGGCTAATAATGTTACACAATAACATTTAAGATAATGCAAATGATGATTTGACGATTTCAACACAAACGATGCCTGCAATACTTTTGAAAATATGAAGATTTCAAGATTATGTTCAGTTCTAATGCTATAGAGATGAGCATCATCAACCCTAATAAAAATAAGGTTTCAAACGTACAGTAAAAAGTAATAAATAACGTATTTGATGTGGATAAATATGCATATTTGAATAAGTCTGAATTTTTACAGTACAATACGGCGATCTTGTAAATTTTAAAATTGGACAAAATCAGACGTAGAATTATGGAAATCAAAGTTCTCTTTAAAATAGCACCTTGGGACTCCTGAAATAGTTGTTTTAATGCATCACAGTAATGGCAAACATTGAAATTAAATCTGAAATCATGTACACGTTTGAAGGGATTCAAGAAATATTGCAAATTGCTAAAAGTAAAATTTTCTTTTTTAGATGATTGGTATATTTTCTTGTCAACAGAAATTGTGAATCTTAGATAATCTTCGGGATTTTTATTACTATTTTATATGGTTGACAAAGAACAGTATTTAATACATCTTTATTACAATTCGGAAAGTACAAATGCTTACAAACATATCGCTGAAATATAAACAGCCTGACAAGTGTGGAGACTGCTTACGGACTTATATTTATATAAATGTATTCATTGTGTTATATTTAAGTGAACAAATTTGGCAAACACCATTTGCATATTACATAATAGCCTACGATTATACATTTGTTAATTACCACATTCATATATGTAACATAAACACTTGCAATAATTTTAGTCGAATTTATAATGAGAAACAGCAAATAAGTTCGACATAATGATTTCAAGAGTTTGTTTGCTTCCTTAAAAATATTCACCAGTGGATGCTATCAAACACTTGTTATAGGAGCGACTTGAATATATTTTTGTTAGGTTTACTCCTATGAATAATTTCCGGTTTGATCAGAATTGATCCTGTTGTTCTGCACTGAATTCTCTTAAGCCTCTTTTTGGTTGCTATTAAGCCTCTTTTTGGTTGCTATTAAGCCTCTTTTTGGTTGCTATTAAGCCTCTTTTTGGTTGCTATTAAAAGCACATGTCACGTGGAATATCCCTTTGAAGATAACCTCGCCAATAGAACTTCATAAATCATTCGTGCAACATCAAAGATCAAAACGAACTTCTGGAGTATTCCTGAAAAAGTTTAAAACTGCGACTAAATTAGCCGTTGCTCCAAAAACTGGACGATCCCTTAAAAATGATCCATTACATCAACTTATTACTTATACGACACATTTTATTCAATAACGTTATGATTGACCACGTGGTGTGTTCAGAAAATTTGAAATATTGAAAAATATATGCAGACGATTGTAGACAAACCACAGCTACACGTAACTTAAAAGATGGACGAAAAATTTTTCATAACTCTTTTGTATCCAATACTAGTATACAAAAAAATCATTATAATATACTAAAGTCTAAACCCAAAGTTTCTTTAAGTGGTAAAGACGGAAAATAAAATAATATACAATATTTGCAAACAACTGCAATTTCTCATTACATTACACGTTTTTCCTATACCCTAAAACGATACTTTCATGCAAAAGTTACTTTAAAGTAAAATTTAATAAATTTATTTCATTTGTAAGGTTCTCAGAATGAGATTTCATCAACATACATACATACATACATACATACATACATACATACATACATACATACATACATACATACATACATACATACATACATACATACATACATACATACATACATACATACATACATACATACATACATACATACATACATACATACATACATACATACATATATATATATATATATATATATATATATATATATATATATATATATATATATATATATATGTGTGTGTGTGTGTGTGTGTGTGTATATGTGTTTTTTACAAAGTTCCTAAGTTGTATTGTGAAAATACAATATTCAAATAAGCGCCTCTCTATCTAAATGTGTGTGTGTGCAATCTTCTTTCTATCTTACTTTCATTAATATCAGCAATTTGGAATGTATTTCCTCGAACGTGGGTCTACGAGCTGTGTGCTAAAATGTGAAACAACGTATGTAAAAATCACTATTCTATTTCAAAGATGATTAGAAATCCTTGGCAAAAAAAAATCAGCAATCGCTTTGTCTAATTTATCATTTACATGTCATCTTAGAATATAATGTAAAAATATTTATTCTATTAGAATACAGACTGTTAATGCAAAATATGTGAAGTGAGTAAAACAGCATTTAATTGGACATTCAATACTACGTATACAACACGTGAACACATTTTATAGAAATATAATTTCATTGAGAAAAGGAACTATTTAAATCACATGTAAGAAAAACTGAATTAACACGACCATGGCCAGATTTCCAACATGGTTTTCTAATATTCAAAATGTTGAAAGTTACTTTCTACCACGATGAACGAAGATCGTTGTCAGTTTTTTAAGCGATGCGATTGTATATGCGTTGAATGGAAGAATACATATTACCTGTTGCCAAGAAGCGCTCATCAGATTAAATACTTTATCTGGACAAATCCTAGGTTTTTTCAAGCGCTTATTTTCAATGCAGACATAAACTGCCACCTCATCCAACGTTTTGTTTTTGTATGGTACTGTTCCTCCGCTGAATATTTCCCACATTACAACGCCTACGTGTATAGAACAAAAAGTAAAAACATAACATATGTCTGATATCTGTTATATATTTTATCAGTAGCATTATAAATATGCAGTAAAACAAAGGAACTAACCGGAATTCATTGTTATTCATTTAAGATTTAACTAAGCCAGTACAAGTAGACAATAAAAGATGCAGGTCCGGAAAGTCACATTTCTGAATCGGAGATAAGAAACGGGCAAACAGAGAAAAAGTGAGAGCTACGCAGACATACAAGCTGATGGAAAAAGTCTACCTTGATGTAACATTGCATGTTATTTGTAAATCAAGAGAATAATAAAGTACTTAACATCTAGACGAACATTTTGTTGATGTGAAGTCCATACATACATGGCCAAGCACTAAAATGCATTTTCCATGAATGCAATGGCAAATTGTTGGGCACCGACAGTAAATCACGCTGAAACGAATGTAAAGTTTGCGTCATACTTTAGTAGTACGAAACAAATACATGCAACTGTAGCAGTAGAGATTTGCATTCCTATTTTTCACAAAAAAACAGTAAAATCTACAGGATCACACACATATTTACCAAAGGCCCAGACATCCGATTTATTGCTGAACTGTGAGAAACTTAAAATTTCTGGTGAAGACCATCTGAGAGGAAATTCATTGCCCAAGGAATGTATTTGCAAATTGTCGTCGATTATATATCTAAAGTGAATAAAACGTAATAATCATATAAGATTCCACTAATCAAAGTTAAATTCAAAGATGGTAAAAAATATAAAATACAAAAGCAAAAAAAATGTAGCGAACACTCATCGTCCTAGCAAGAACTGACTAAATGAAACAGGCAAAACTATATATATATATATATATATATATATATATATATATATATATATATAGAGAGAGAGAGAGAGAGAGAGAGAGAGAGAGAGAGAGATAGATAGATAGATAGATAGATAGATAGATAGATAGATAGATAGATAGATAGATAGATAGATAGATAGATAGATAGATAGATAGATAGATAGATAGATAGATAGATAATTAATTTCCCTAGCAAACAAGGTAAAATATGATAAGGGACTTACGGTTTATGAATCTAATCCAAAAATCAATCCTAGAATTTAAAAAGTCTTATCACAAAAACAGTTCTAAATGAATCAAAGTTCGAATCCCGATGATCCAAGATGGAGGACGATGACGTCAGATAGACGTGTCAGCAGTTCTTCGTTGAATTTTACAAATCAATAATAATATTCCAGCTTTAGAATTCCAAATAAATTCAAATAAATGTCTTTGTACAAGAAATTCTATAAACACTGGTATTTTCCAGGCAATATAAATTTTTAAATCGAAAAAAAAATGGAAGAATTTTAAATCAGTCAGGTATCAAAACAAATATACTTTGAGCTCTTAAGATGTGAATTTACGACTCACTGAAAACACTAAAGACATCTGTTTTAAACCTCTGTTTTAGATCATACGGTGGTGTCACGTGGTCACCTAATTCGAACAACGCAGTAAAATATATGCCAATTAGCAAGTAGGCTATACAAATTCGATTATACTGAACAAATAATACTATATGATTCAATAATAAAAAATTTGTCTACAAAATAGAGCTGACACGTAGGGCATATGTGACCTTGATTACCACCAAATGATTTTCACTCTGTTTACGGATTTCTGAATCAAGGTCAGGAACTAGGTCAGCTAAAAATACAATACAGCAACGAAATCCATGTTTATCAGATCAAAACAGAAAAGTTTTTGAGAAAGAAAAGGTCAAATCCAGTTAAATAAAGTTATCATTACAATAACTTGCAATGAAATAAAAATAAAATAAAAGAGAATTAAAAACTAACCCATTAGTATTTGAATTACACACACACACACACACACATATATATATATATATATATATATATATATATATATATATATATATATATATATATATATATATATATATATATATATATAAGTGGAAGAAGTAGAGGAAGAAAGGAAGAAAATGTGTGTACCCTATGACAAGGTAATAGTCTTAATATAGCATTATTTCAATCACTTTATTAATGTTTTACAATCTTGTGTGTGTGTGTGTGTGTGTGTGTGTGTGTGAGTGTGTGTGTGTGTGTGTGTGTGTGCAGTATGTTTAATGAACTCCAGGCATTCATATGTAGAACATACCTGGAAATACCAGAATCACCCACTTTGATGGTCATATGTTCCCCAACAAGACAGTTTCGTGCTGCTAGATTCCGATGAACGATTTTCTGCTCCTCGAGAAAGACCATCCCCGTGCAAATCTGCTGACACATCTCAAGCATTGTGCTGGCATTTCTAATGAGTGTTTGCTTGTGCTTCCTTACGTATAGCAGAAGTGAACCTAAAATATATAAAAATGTATTGATGAGTCAAACAAATAAAGATTAAAATCGTAACTAATCAATATTCACGAATCAATCCTTTTTTAATGAAGGTTATCATTAAACATGTTTACGAGTCAACGTAAACCCACACCCATCATTTACAGAAAATTAAGTTTTTATTTTGAATTACCTTTTGTGTGAGATTCTAACTAAGTAATGCAGAATTCACGGAAAAGTGTCCCTTTGATGACTTCAAGGAGTCTACAGCTAAAATCGTGGATGTCTAGAATCTCCCATGCGTTAATATGCATAATGTTGGACAATATTTTCATGTCAATATAGCCTCTCTCTCTCTCTCTCTCTCTCTCTCTCTCTCTCTCTCTCTCTCTCTCTCTCTCTCTCTCTCTCTCTCTCTCTCTCTCTCTCTCTCTCTTGCTAAACAACGTTTCGCAAATAAAGTCTATTTTAGAGGCAATGTGCCACCTCCCTATAGACATCCAAGACACCGTGCCCTTAGAGAAATACGCTGACTATAAAGGAATGTGGTACTTTTATCGGCAACAGACTCGCTGATCTCTCAGAATCATGCAAGGGTCTGTTTGAACTAAATGCGGCATCAATCTGCCTAATATTAACATTCATAAAAAATACAGCTCAAGAGTGATGAATAAAAGAACCATATCTTTTTTATCTGAAATAAATCAAAACATAGTACCATCATACACTTTGACATTGTTTGCAATATACTATAAATCATAGGAGATCTTTTGTAGAATTTCCACCTGTATTAAAATAACCCAAAAACAATGATACACAAAAAATTCCCCTACCTTTAGCCATCAACTCCGTCACTATCATACACTGTTTCTCCTCGGCAACCATTCCATACACTTGCACTAAGTTCTTGTGTGTATGGTTTCTACAGATAAAAAAGTACAATATTAGTTAATGTTTCTCTTAACATGTATGTTAGCTGAACATAAATCATTAAAAACTCTATAAAGATCCCCTGTGATGTTCCCTAAATATTAAGACCGAAATATGCACTGAGGGAGCGTGAGCTAAGGTGTAATAAAAATCATGCTTCTCTTAAATTCGCCCCCTCCTTTGAAGCCCACAAACATAATAATACTGTAAACATTAAACATACAGTTATTTCCAAAATTACTGAATAGTAAGAAAGAATTCAAATAGTCTTGAATGTCCTGATGAATCACAATAAAGCAATCCAGAATGTCTTTAGGCGCATTCAGAACAATTCGAAAATATAATGTTAATCTAAAGTCCATGAGCTCGTAGTAATTCTAATGAATAATTTAAACAAATAATTCATCTCGATTATATCTGAAGACAACTGTAAAACCTGATTTAAATAAATGGAAAAAGGATAATGTGAACTTATTGCAACGCTTAATCTTTGAAAGCTCTGAGGGCTTTACAATATTAGATAACATAAAAACATATGTAACGACAAGATTACAGAAACAAATACTATGAAATCACAAAACAAAAAGATGCTGGCATTAATTAAGGAAGTATGTTCTTGGAGTCAAAATAAGATCACCATTGATTGAGATGACAGTGTCCTTACGTCAAAGATCAATGTGCAAAATTATTTTGTCCGTATGACTTTGATTTAACAGTGGGAACAATGGGAATACGTGTGTCTGAAAAAGATAATAAAATTTCTATATAGAATATATATATATATATATATATATATATATATATATATATATATATATATATATATATATATATATATACTTGATGGTGAGGTCAAATGAGTATAACGAACTGGAACCAGTCAACTACATGTAACATATTAAACAGATTGTATTTGATTCTTGATCGGATAGTCATTAAAGGTTACAGAGCATTGGAAATGTGTTCAGTTCTTCGTACTATAAAGATAATCCGATCTGCTGTGTTTTGAACGTTTTGAAATTTCTGTAGTAGATCCTTAGACGCTCCAGATAGCAGTGAATTACAATAATCCAGTCATGAAAGTACTAAGGAACAAACAAATGTTTTAGTAGCATAAACAGAAAAAATAAAAATAGAGTTGATTCGTTTTAGTTTCAGATATACAACTAAGCATGTGTTTATGACATGTTGGTGTAATAAGTGAGTACTGTCGAGAATGTATCGAATGAAAAGAACGGATCTAGAACAGAACCCTATGGAACACCAAAATACAGATAAACTGAAATGGAGATTTTTTCCATTTTGTGTCCTGCACAAGAACCAAAAACATAGCCAAACTTTTGATTACCAAACATCTGCTGGAGATGATAAAGCAATATATCATGTTCTGTTGTGATAAATGCCGCAGAACAGTAAAGGAGGGTTATGACTGTATCTTTCCAATGTCCACAGCAGAGGGAAGAAGAGCAGTTTAAGTGCAATGGAGAGGGCAATGTGCAGACTGTATATTGTTATAATGACAATTTGAATTCAGATGAGATACTGGTTGGGATAGAACAACTTTTTATTAGATTCTTTGCATGAACGGGAGGTTAAAAATGGATCCGTTGTTCTTTAAATCGCTATGTTCAAGCGTCGGTTTCTTCAAAATAGGCTTTACAATGGAAGTTTTGAAAACTTATGGGAATTCCCCGAATGACAGAGAAGTATGGATAACATTTGTTAGACAATATTGTATCTAAGCACATAAGCAACAATGACGTAGGAATCGGATGGAGTCCACATAGCTTTGTGACACTCCTTTTCAAAATTGTATGTACCAAATCCATCTCTATCACAACTGTGTGGTGACGATGAGTCAACTGAAATTGTCAATTTAATCACGAATGGATTTATTTTGTTACAGAAGAAATTTGTAAACAGATCTGTAAAGTGTACCAAAATGAATACATTTATTCATGAATATTGGATTGTTCGTAATCCCGAAGATCTCTTTGCAGCTGGAACTTCATTGATCTTAGTACAATAGTAGTATTGCATGAACTATGTTGGTGACAGTCTTTTTCAGCAGCTCAATAGACTATGAATTATTTGTTAATAAAATCCTTATTTATACACATTTTTACTTGACCAACTGAAAAACCTTGTTTAACGGCAAACAAGACTGACCTTTAACTCTTGCTTTGTAAACACTAAAGACGCTGCGTACTATGTTTAGCAGCCCAGTTTCCATGGTAGTACATGATTGGCCTTGCAAGATTTACATGACATTTTTAAAGACGTTTGTTAACATTTTCCCAAAAGGTAGCTCAAGATTCTACAAATAGTTTAAGAAAGGTTACCATCTGTTAATTAGTGTATATTTATCCAACTGATGCAGATAGATTCTTAATCCTGTGATAGGACATGTTTATTAATTGTTTGTAGATCGTCTTTGAATGACTTGAAAATATTAACTGATACTTACATTAATGTTTTTATATCTTCTAGAAAACTATCATCCTGTATGGCATTTTTCAAGGATTTTATAGCAACAAACTGTCCTTTCAGTTTGGCTCTGTACACCACCTGTCAGTTAAAAGTGAGTTATGTATATATGTATGTATCAATGTCTGTCTGTATGTATGTATGTATGTATGTATGTATGTATGTATGTATGTATGTATGTATGTATGTATGTATGTATGTATGTATGTATGAATCTATGTATGTATGAATCTATGTATGTATGTATGTATGTGTGTATGTGTGTATGTATGTATGTATGTATGTATGTATGAATGTATATATATATATATATATATATATATATATATATATATATATATATATATATATATATATATATATGTGTGTGTGTGTGTGTGTGTGTGTGTGTGTATGTGTGTGTGCTTGTTTAAACCTATTGCGATATGGATAAAACATATTGCATTAGAATGGGTATGCAGAAATAATTTAAGACTACTAACAAATGGTCCGTTAACAAGGATGTAGACCTTTTTTCAATCTTGGTATGTGTTGTAAAGTTTTTGAACACATAATAAAGCAAACCATTGGTTAATATCAAAATCATACAAACTACCACAATCAAATGTAAAACATTCTAAGTGCCGACAGCTATCAATCTATCTATAACTATTTGAGACGACATACATACATACATACATACATACATACATACATACATACATACATACATACATACATACATACATACATACATACATACATACATACATACATACATACATGCATACATACATACATACATACATACTTGCATGTATACATGCATACATATAAAAATGATGGCTTGAACATAAAATAGCGTCGCTAGAGTGGTAGTTTAGTTCTCTGTTATTATTTTCTTACCACAAAAGTACTCATAATTTTAATTTCCATCTGTATATGGCAAGCGATATGGAATTCTAACTTTGATGCCTTGTCTCACACTCTCATTTGCGCCTTACCCCAAAATTCCCAGCTCCTAAACGATCTTGTAGTTCTACTTCTTCCCGGCTGTATTCCCATCTCTGAGGTTCTACAACAGTGGAAATAAATTATGATTGATCTCCTTAGTTCGATCATTTATAACGGCATGACCGAGAGTATTGGTCGTCGGGATTATGCTTGTACCTGATATTTCTTCCTGGCTCTCCAGTTTCCCAATTATAATCACAATCATCCTCCTCCATGTCTTAGAACTTATTGAACAATCGTGTAGATATGAATCTTTCAATTAAATATCTCAAAAATGATCTATTCTTTAAATTTTGCACTAAGTCAGGAAAACACAATATTAGCTAAGTTATCCATAAGATACCTGTCCCCAAAATTGCATTCAAAATGATAATTGTGCCAGGCGTTATTAAATAGGGATTTGCGCTACTTTAGTTCTGCAATTATGTATTCTCATCGCATCCCACTCCCTTGCGCATTTACCTTCCTTTTTCTTCTCCTTAACGTGGACTAGTGCTTGTGATGGTGTCGGTGTCCGCTTGTTTTTGACAGGAGGATGTTTAAGCCTGGTGGCCACAACACCAGCTTTCTCCTTATGATATGATACCAAGGCGGGAATAGAAGAAAACTTGAATCCCTTGGACAAATAAAATGCACCATCCTTCAATCTTCTGATAGGGTAATGTTTTACTATTTTCCTTTGTAAAAGAATAAGGAAAGCATCATTACATAATTAATTAGGGCACGTGTTTTATAATATACATATACTGACGTATTGAAATGTAAGCCATTTCCAGACTTAAGACTTTTCATGCTATATTGTTGCTTTATTATTACATTTTATTTAATCATGCCAATTTTATGATGGCTTAATATCACGTGTTCACTAATTCATATTACCCACAAATATTAGAAGCCTTAATTTTTCTTGGGGCACAAGAATTTAAATGATACAACATGTTCAAAATGTGTATACACTATAACTTTATATCACGTTCACAATGTATGAGCCACCACATGCCATATTGAAAATATTTGTTTTTAAATTTATTGGAGCCTATTAATTCAGAGGCGTAATGTGTTTAAATTGTGCATGTATACTCTCATATATATTTACAATTTATGTCGTCCAATTTATCAACCTTTTTCTTTGTACAATGATGTTTTAAATCCACTTTTATGATGCGTTAAAGAGCATAAACTGCAACACCTGCTAGTAGGTTACATTTTCCTCTACGTATTTTAACGGTAAAGTCAGATTTATATGAATTTCATAGACAGAATAACTGAATTCTTAGGATTGCATGGTATTTAATACTTTTTTAAAATGTATTTGAATTTTATTGAATTATTATTATTAAACTGTCGTACAATAAAAATTAGTAGCGTAACTAGCAAAGCCCATAAAAGGATAAATAAACTGGGGATAACAGTGGAAGAATTTCGAAAATATGTTATTTCCCAAAATAGCACAGATAGTGTTCACTAAGGTCATGCCCAGAAAGATGTCGCAACAACGGCAAATGCTAGCGATCCCAGATTATCTACAGCTCTTCGTAGTGCAGCACCCACAACGGACAGCCAGAGAGAAAATGATGGTGAAAATTAATGAGCTAGTTTCTTGGCATAACAAACACTTTCAGTATCCTGACTGGCGAACGCCCTCTTCTAACAATGACAGCATTTTAGAACTTTTTACAAGACAAATACACGACATAAAGAGGAAACATTTCGGTTGACTTGTATAACAATAAAACATTGGCCATACAGACCAAATGGACTTTTCTTGAAAAGTAGCAGGAGCAGTAAAAATTCAGCATCTTTTTACGCGATATCTAGCAAAGCAGTATTGATCATCGCCATTACTTGGTAATGCTATTCTGCAAATTTGAATGAATTTTGTTGGCTCCTTGAAAACCACAGTAATCCAAATACAATCGAGCATGGGCTAGCAGACATCGTGATTGGATTGGCGTGGTATGAGCCAAAACGGTATGGACCACATAATATCTAATGTGCACACTGCTTCGTATATCACTTATCAAAACTGGTAAAGACATACTTCGGATGAAAGTAATGAGTGCAGCATTAAGAAAACAAAACAATATCAGTGCGTCAAGTGTTATAATGGTAATCAAGAATAGTGTCCCACATAGCGATTAACTCTAGCAAAATTCCAGGGGCCAGTCTTGTAAAATTAAGCGATGTATACAATGAAAATTTTCTTTCTCAGGTGGATTTGCTGGTATAATTTGACCCTGGAATGAGAATGCTTCTAACGGGAAGAATAGTCAAGTATTTCAGTCCTTCGACCTTCGATAAACCAACCTCTGTGTTGGCTAACCACTTGGAACATAGGATTCTTGAGGAGGTCAAGTCCTCTCCCTTTTATTCTGTCATTGCAAACACAGCTCAAAATATTTCCAAAATAGTCCAGTTAAATCCAATCTGCCAGTACGTCACAATTACTCAAGATGAGAATGGTTAAACAAAGGACATACAGGCTGTGGAGACTTTTCAATGAAGGCAAGAGTCAAAGAGCTGAAGGAATAATTTCTACTCAAGTTTAACACATCTTGCAGAAGAAGGACATATCCCTAGACAAGTGCTGAGATGCTTGTTCAATGTGTACAGAAACGAATCTTAGAAAAATAACCCAAACATACTTACATTTTCTGTGTTGCACACAGTTTTTGCCTTGTCCTTAATGTTGTTAAAAGTATTGTGAAAGAAGCTGCTGCCGCTGCATTTTTAAGGTACTCCATGAACTATGCTCTGCTATGGAACCGCTGCATTTTTAAGGTACTCCATGAACTATGCTCTGCTATGGAAACATTATACCAAAACAGGAGTCTCAACTCTCTTTGAACAAGGAGAATCATAAGCTCTGGGATGGCCGCATCATGTCACTGATGGGAGTTCAATATTTAACGATATGTGATGATATTTGTATTGGATTACACTTAAGAGCAGAACAAAGATGAGCGAGTGGAACCTTTGAGGCGGGGAAAAAGGCTACAAACTTTTGAGTTCTTATTCATCCTGGTACTGATTTCAAAATTATTTATCAACGTCAACGATGCTTCGATGTTTCTTCAGGAAAAGGATGCAGCAACCATGAAAGCAACGCAATAACCTCCATTTGAGTTAAACGCCTTGTCAGAAAGTTGTCAGGACTTTATGAAGCTCGAGACGAATCTATGACAGTATGCAAGCAACAGGATTTTGAAACTAATTTTCGAGACAAACGCTTTGGCAGACATTTAGACGAGTTAAACGAAGATACAAGACTAACTAAACCATAATATCTCAAATAAATAATTGATTGCAGACGATGAGATTTGTTACTAAGCAATTTTTCAGTGCACTAGCCAAAATATACCATTTAACGCATATGATCAAGACCTGATGGAAGCAGCCACGACTCTGTAAGAAGAATGCCCTGAAGACATGACTGATGCATCTTACATAGAAATGGTTACTCTCAGAACAACAATGAAACAATAGATCTGCAAAACCAAAGTGTGAACAGTGAAGAAACGTGTCTACTAATTGTTCATTACCCATCAATGTCTTCTGGCTTATTTGACCTTTGCTCTTCTACCCTATTTTACACTGTCCGTTACCGATGCAAGCGCAAAAAATTATTTCCAAATTGCAAATGGTTAGTAACTACCTAAAGAATACGATGGTGATGGGTCGCTTAAGAGGTCAGTCTTCTGTGAGGATTGAAACTAAAAGGGTAACGGCAGTAGGTGACGAACAATTAATAAATGTTTTTGCTGAAATGAAGGCAAGGTAAAGACGTTGTTGCCTGCTATATGATGCATCACCTTTGCTCTTGTTGATAAATAACCATTGCACATTTGTAACACTTAAAGACTTTTGTTGCATTTTGGGTCGGAGACACTCGCGTTTTGAAGAGAGGAGAGATAAAACTTGAAGCTAAGATCCATGTATTAGTTATATCTTATCAAATGTTTTTTAGAATCGCTCAGTAATTTACTTACTGGTCTTTGTTGTAAACTGAAAGTATGTAATTCCCTTGCCCACCAGGATTTCGGATCATGAAAAAGCCGTCTTGGGCTTCCCTATACAGTTTCGTTTCACACATCTCATCCGACAAGTCGTGGTAATACCAGCTAATTAAAAAGAACGTGAAGATTATACTATGTTTAATAACAAATTTTCGGTAGAATACATATTATTCATACTTAAAAACGTTAAAATGCATATTTGAGTATGGAAATACTAGCAAAGTTTAACAATATATCGTCTTAAGCAGGTGACTGTTTTGGGAAATAGACATCAGAAATTTAAGTTTACGTTTATAACAAGCATTTGTTCTCAACCAATGGAAACTGTTTTAATTATGTTCCGTCAATGTTCCCTTTTGGATGCAATATAATATAGGCTATGATCCTTCTCATATATATATATATATATATATATATATATATATATATATATATATATATATATATATATATATATATATATATATATATATATATATATACATACATACATACATACATACATACATACATACATACATACATACATATATATAATTATTTGTTCCGTGTGTCTAGGCTCGTGCAAAAAAAAACAAGAAAGGAGTGAGGACGACAAGCTGTGAAAAATTTAACAAATAATTAATTTCCCTTAAAATAAACAAGGTAAAAATGAGGAAAAGGATTTAGTGTTTATAAATCAAATCCAAAAATAATCTAAGAATTAAAAATAGAAGTTCTTTTAATGAAATGTCCTAAATGAATCACAGTTCAAATTCCAATGAAATTCAAGATGGAAGGCAATGATGTCTTCAATAGTCAGCGTTGTAATGATGTGTCATCAGTTCTTTGTTGAATCACAGAAAATAATATTCCAGTTTGGTATTCAGAATAATTTTCAATATATATCTATGTCAAAAAAAATTGAAGGAGCACTAAAATATATTTCCAGGGAAAAGAATAACTAATTCCAAAAAAATACAAACTCCACTCAAACTGGTAATAACAAATACATTTAAGTGTAAAAGATTTAAAGCCCAACACGCTAGTTCTTTTCAAGAAAATGGTTATACAATAGGTTAAGACGCAAAACAGATTTCCGTATAAGGGTCACGTGGTCACCTTCTAGAGCAATGTAGAATATTTTTTACATTGTAACACTAAATCTATGTACGGCCTTCGTTCCACTGAATTAATCTTACTCTTAGAAAGAAAAAAAAGAATTTTAAAAAAGTTGTTTACTACAACTTTATCTGATTTCTGAATCAAGGTCAGAAACTAGATACAATGTTTCAACTACTGGTTGTTTATTAGGTAAAACTGAACTGAATTTCTAAAACAAATATCAAATCCAGTAGAAAAAGTTATGGTTACAATAACATGTATTGGAATCATAAAAAAATAAAACTAACAAAATAAATAATTAAATTACATATACATAACTATATATATATATATATATATATATATATATATATATATATATATATATATATATATATATATATATATATATATATATATATATATATATATATATAATACAAATCATATGGCGAATAACAACCCTCTCAAGCGTACTGGATCCACCAAGGGATCACGTGTGTCAGAGATTAATTAAAATAGATGCAATAAACTGACGACGAACAGTACGAAACTAGTAACTAACTAGCCTAAGCGCTTTCGACTCTTAATGAGTCTTTTTCAAAGGCAAATACAACACATAGTTACGACAAACAAATAAACACAAAAACGTTGTGTTTGTAAACCTCTACATTTCTGTCCTCACATGTGCTAAAACTATAAATACAACCAGCTTGTATAGACTAGTTGCGGAAACTGAAAACGTTGTATAATTCCCTAAAAGTCTACAAGCCAAAGCGACATTTATTTTTACTTTGTGTACATATGTAACGCAGATTATATCCCGGATATTTGATTCTATACCGGTTATTCTTATAGTAAAAATTGAAGGATAATAAAAAGATTTAGAAAATGTTAAATTCTACTAGTGCATAGTTTTCATTTTCTAGTCTTCTTGGTTTAGACCGCTTGGTTTCAATGTTCTAAGGCGGCGTATCCAGTATGATTCCTTTTCCTTCCTGGTTTCGGAACTCCAGCTGTGGTTGTTAGCAATAGCGATAAGTATTATATCACTGAAAGTGTGGCCAGAGGAGGAGATGTGTTCTGCGACCGGGCTTCTGTACAGCTTTTTTGTCATCCAATCAGATCTATGAAGGTTTATCCTTTTGTGTAGCTTTTCAGTTTCTCCCACGTACTGAAGGCCACAGATCTTACATGTGATGAGATAAATCACATTCTCTGTTTTGCACGTTTTGTTTGGACCATTTATGTTTAGTTTTTCTTTAGTCACTGTGCTAGTGAATGGCTTGGTCTCTATCATATGTTGACAGGTTTTGCATCTTTTATCGCCACAGGGTCCAGATTGACTAGGTTGGTTTTGACTAGCGATTGTTGTTAGCTTGGCCCTGACTAGGATGTCCTTTAGGTTTTTTGGTCTCCGGTAAGCTACTACAGGTTTGTTCGGAAGTATTAGGTTTAGTATGTCTGACGATTGCACGGTTGGCCAGTGGTTTGCGATGATTTTACCTACTTTGGGATTGTCTGGGTGATAGGTCAGAATAAATGGTATCCTATCAACCTTTTCTTTCTGTCCATATCTGAGTAGGTCATCACGGTTTGTTTGTTTGGCCCTTTGGATTGCCTCCGCAATCAGGTCTTTGTCGTAGCCTCGGTAAATTAAATGTTTAGCCAGCTCTTCAGACCTTTCTAGGAATCTTTCATCGTCGGAGCAAATTCTGCGTATCCTCAGTGCCTGGCTCTATGGAATGTTCTTAATGCAGTGTTTTGGATGACAGCTGGTTGGGAGAAGATACTGGTGTTTGTCGGTTGGTTTCGAGTAGATGTCTGTGTGTAATTTGTTTTCCACCAGTCTGGTTGTTGTGTCCAGGAAAACATGGTTTTAGTTGGAAATTTCAAACAAAACGTGCAAAACAGAGAATGTGATTTATCTCATCACATGTAAGATCTGTGGCCTTCAGTACGTGGGAGAAACTGAAAAGCTACACAAAAGGATAAACCTTCATAGATCTGATTGGATGACTAAAAAGCTGTACAGAAGCCCGGTCGCAGAACACTTCTCCTCCCCTGGCCACACTTTCAGTGATATAATACTTATCGCTATTGCTAACAATCACAGCTGGAGTTCCGAAACCAGGAAGGAAAAGGAATCATACTGGATACGCCGCCTTAGAACATTGAAACCAAGCGGTCTAAACCAAGAAGACTAGAAAATGAAAACTATGCACTAGTAGAATTTAACATTTTCTAAATCTTCTTATTATCCTTCAATTTTTACTATAAGAATAACCGGTATATAATCAAATATCCGGGATATAATCTGCGTTACATATGTGACAAAGTAAAAATAAATGTCGCTTTGGCTTGTAGACTTTTAGGGAATTATACAACGTTTTCAGTTTCCGCAACTAGTCTATACAAGCTGGTTGTATTTATAGTTTTAGCACATGTGAAGAGAGAAATGTAGAGGTTGACAAACACAACGTTTTTGTGTTTATTTGTTTGTCGTAACTATGTTTTGTATTTGCCTTTGAAAAAGACTCATTAAGAGTCGAAAGCGCTTAGGCTAGTTAGTTACTAGTTTCGTACTGTTCGTCATTTTATTGCATCTATATATATATATATATATATATATATATATATATATATATATATATATATATATATATATATATATATATATATAAGTTAACTATACTGTAGCCGACAAATTTGAACCCTTGAACATTTTAAAAAAAAACTTTTGCTCATTAGCTGTTATTGTCTGGATCACTTATAAACATTTCCGATGTAGACAGTATTGGCAAATAACCAGTGAATTGTTGCACATGTTATTATTTGTAATATACATACATACATACATACATACATACATACATACATACATACATACATACATACATACATGCATGCATGCATGCATGCATGCATGCATGCATGCATGCATGCATGCATGCATGCATGCATACATACATACATACATACATACATACATACATACATACATACATACATACATACATACATACATACATACATACATACATACATACATACATCTTTGTCGAATGTAGTGAACCATATGTTCGACCTGAATTAGGTAATGAAAATGAAAATATAGATAAACTACAATAGGTTTATCTGATGCACCTGCAATATTGCCTGATTTTATACATTTGCTTGCCATATGCAGGATCATGATTCCACCATTTTAATGCCGATATGCACCCTAACTAATACTGGGAAATGGCTAACTAAATTTTCACCATTTCTGTGAATTGTACAAAACACATAATTTATATTTAGCAAATTTGCAATGCATTGTGTAAGCATAATTTTTTGTCCATATTTTTTGCATTTCTATTCTAAACTTTCTACATTTTTAGCGGTTCTTGATTATATTCTGTGGCATAATATTCGTGATTAAAAGGACAAAAAAAACTGAAATCAAGTAATAGAAAGTATCTGTTAAAGATAAATAAATTCACAATAAAAATCTGATTTTTTTCTAAAGCATTTCATCTATTGCAATAACTTGGCATAAATAATTAAATGGTGTATCGCAAAATATTATTAATATGATTAATTTCTTTTTAAATTGCAATCCATAAATATTCAGAGAAAAACAGTTTTGATATATAAAATACTGTGTTGAAATGTAAATTGCTTATAGTTAATACACACACACATTCACTCACACACACACATATTATATATATATATATATATATATATATATATATATATATATATATATATATATATATATATATATATATATATATATATATAACGTACTCGTATCTGCTCAGATCTACATCTTTACTCTCATCGGACTCAGAAAATACAGGATTGAAAATAGACCTGCAAGAAAAAGTACAAATATATTTAAGCTCTACTTCTATAATCATTGTCATTTTAAAGATTTTCTTAACATTCCTTACCTAATTACCTATGAATTTATTTTCAACAGTGACATAGTTGTACAGTCATTAATTATGCAGGTATTGAAATGACGCATCATACTCTGTTATCTCAATGCATTACTTTTTGTACATAGTTCATTCTTTTCTTTTCACAGCTAAGTGAACGTTCATCTTACAGTTTTAGGTACACAATTACATTTCTGCAATTCCGATAGTAAAAAAAAAACAGTCTTCTTCAAAGAATTGGGGAATGATAATTGCTCTTTGAGACTTTTGACCATGCGAATTTGACAATAAGTCAACAAGCTAGCACAAGCATTAATCTCTTTAGTACATGAGAGTGATAGTGATCGAACTTAAATTGATACTTAACGCTAAGATCAGCCTTATACGCTAGATTTACTTACCTCTGAAGTGCGCCTTCTGAAATTGCAGGTAAATGGTGGACTTTTCTGGGACGATATGGTTCTGGGATGCTGCACAAACGATAGAAAATATATCATTCCATGTGATGGAAAGATAAATAAAAACAGAATGATTTCAACTGTGTTAATTTTTAACACGATAATGTGCGTTGTTTAAACATACTTCAAACTTTATTAAGTAAGATAAAGAAGCCGAAATATTCCTCTCTACGAAAACAATATATTGAAAGCAATCAACAGAGAAAAACTCAATAACCACAAAAATATATTGCAAAAACCACTGCATTATGTATAAGTATTTATGGATAGAATTAGGAACACGTTGTGTCACATAACGATTTTGTTAACACTTAATTTGTAATTCTATTTATACAGTAATGGCAAAAGACTAGAAAGCGCAATTTCCTATTCATTTTGTTTAAAATGCATACTCATTAACGACACACGATCGGTTTCTCTGTTGTGTTTCAAATCATATTATTCAGTTTGAAAATACGATATGGTTATATGTATAGCATACTATTAAATCTCGCAACCATATCAAGAGTGTATTTGATACATTTAAGTGTGTATCGATCAAACCAGGATTTTGATTCTTTTATGATTCAACTTGATATATTCACTTGTACAACGATGTGCTATCATAGATCTCATACAGATAACCAAGAACTACATGCGCACACAAATACAAACAGTAGACTTATCCTTTAATCTCGCAATAGTCTTCTTACCTAGCGTGGAAAATTCGAGCATTTTGCTATTACACGTTTCTCATTTTCACAGGCTTTACATAGTAACCGGATAAAAGATTTAATTACTGGGTCGTTATAATATCTCTTGTGGCGATCTCTTCAAATGTGTATGTTACAAGCAAAAATTAATAAAAAGAAACATTGTCTTCTCCGCAAATGAAAACGAACAGATAAGAACAAATATGGCGATCTCGATCTCCTGCCCGCCATATTGCTCTACGTCAAAATAATCATATACATAGAAGAGAGATAAACCTTCAGTTAATATGTTGTACTGAGATGATGGCATCTGTTCATAACTAAGGTTGCCAAGGCGGTCATGGATGACTGAAGGTAAATCATGTTCTTAGTCAAAGTTACCAAGAACATCTATGGTTGGTCTATTCAGCCGACTCGCATTCTGTCACACGAATCTGAGTATGACACTTACTGTGTTGGATGATATCACTTATTCAAACTTTTTTCAAAGTTTAGTTACATTCATGTTAAAGACATATTTCAAGCAAGCCCTTACCTAAAATTTCTTCCTTTGCTTTCAGTTCCTCTACTACTCATATCCTGTAAAACAATTAATGGAGGCCATCAGATTATTTCTATGTCTTCCTAATTTGAAGGTTATTTCATGAAATATATAAAAGACATATTCAATGCGCAGAAAATTTAAAGCCGAACACCTTTAAACTAGCTTATCAACTGCAAAAAAATCAAATAGTTATGTACTGACGAAGAAATAATTCTCATTTTGCTCTTGATTTGGAAATATTTTCTATTTTCACTGTAGATAGAAAATGAACTTAATAAAATAAATTTGGCAAAAAACTATTTACTAAATACTCAAATGAACCATATACACGAATTTATTAAACCTATATGATTGTGTTGAATAGAAAAATAAGTTTACAGTTGGTTCGTGATGTTAGTTTCCGTACAACTTTGGCAATTTGAAAAAGAAAAATGTAACTTCATCATTCATAATGGTTACGTTATCTTCTCGGTTATTACAAAGTAAGATTGAATACATATTAATAATGTACTGATCTGAGCAGTTATAAATCGAGTTTTAAGAACCATTAACAACATCTGTCTGTATCGCTTTTGAACGCCGTTATGTTTAAATAGACGAGTAAAGAAACCCCAGCAGACCCGAGTACGAAATTTTACGGCCACATTTCAGCTGAACACATCAAGTCATATAGAAAGAGGACTTTTCAAAACATTGAACACGTGATTTTAATGTTGACTCAACTAATACCGACGATGCAGGCTTGACAGTAAACCATTGCATATGATGATACAAACGTAATGGGAATGTAAAAATATGTCAGTTGAAAATGGCGACTGATGTAGTTGACGTCTGACTTACAAGAACGTTTAATATAAATTCTTAACACTACCGACACTAATACAACCGCCATCGTCGCCTTCGTCATCGCCAAGAAAGTGATACATATACGCCATTCATAGATGAGACAAAAACAGGCAAATAAACAGAGTTTTATAAATTCGAAGATAACACGATACCTTTCACTGCAACAGACGTACCGTAAAACCAGCTGAAAGACCATTTCGATTAAGTAATAAATTGCGATAAGCAACATCTTTATGTATATATGCTCTTACAAAGACAATTATGACCTGTATTAACGATTTTCGTACCTCAGACGGTTCTTTAATTTGATCCTCTTTGAATTTTGCGCTGTTCTGTTTAAAAGATTAATTTCATGATTGGTTCCAAGCAGTGTCGGATCAAGCAGAATTTACTCTGTATATCAATTTGCTAATAGCATTCAACAATTCTTACCAGAAAGCTCTCCCTCTCAAGCCATTGGATGATCTCTAATGTATTTCGCCGGTTGAGATTTTTGGCATAAAGCGCATGTTTCAGGGCCGCCAGATTAAAAATCACTGTTGACCAGCTCGTCCTATTAATGTCCAGATGGCAATACTGGCCATGAAAAACAGAATTTTGTGTTACTTATACTTTTCATATGTAAAACTTTCCATTATAAAAATGAAGACAAATAAAAATATAAACAAATGGTGCTCTTTTATACGCTTTATCTGAAGAGAATTTCGAACACCGTGCCACGATTGGAAATGTTTAATATATATCAGCAGATACTGCATTAAATAGAATAGAAGTAAATTAATATGAATTATATTACATTCCGTTAAATATTATTTTGAGCAGTATAGTATCAAGACAAAATTGCATGATGAAAGAAGCATGCAAATAACCTAATGAAAAAAGCCGCATCTGACATATGGTGCATCACATGGCAAGGCAGTTTACTCCAGCATCAATCAATAATACTACAAACAAATGAATGATGGGTAAAAGCACAATTACTGGCTAACACATGTCCTTGCATCTAATTTGACTTGGAAAAGCAGTAGTTCATGTACATCTATGTTAATACGGAACATAAATTAACACGCAACAGACGAATCTAGATAAAAAAAAAAACATGCACGAAAAAGTCACAACGATAGACATTTGCAGACAATATGAAGAAAATATGCTACTGACTCGGCAACAGACAAAACAGGCACGGAAATGAAGGCATTGGCCGCAAAGTCATGGAAATTAAGGTGTGGGCCACAATGTTCTGGATGCCCATGTGTCTGCATTAATAACCGAGGAACAAAAATTAGCTTAATACTGAAGTGTGCTTTGCGTTAAATTCAACGTTCTCGAAGCACGAGACACAAGTTACAAAAATAAAAGACTATTTTAAATTGAAATTGATTATAGTACAGACTCTTTACCTCATAAATAGCGTTTGCCAATTTTCCGAAGTGGTAATAAACATCTCGATGAACAGGTGAGATTCTTCTAATCTCCTCTTGAAGGACAAACAAGGTCATGATAAGCGGATTATGGTCCTTGTCTACCCCCTTCTGACTCTCCTCCATTTCGAGTTATATCTTTATGTCGAAATCCTTGAAATGATAAATGTATGTATGTATGTATGTATGTATGTATGTATGTATGTATGTATGTATGTATGTATGTATGTATGTATGTATGTATGTATGTATGTATGTATGTATGTATGTATGTATGTATGTATGTATGTATGTATGTATGTATGTATGCATGCATGCATGTATGTATGTATGTATGTATGCATGCATAGTTTAGCATCACTTCAGCAAAATTGTGCCAACTAAAAGTTCACAAATATGTATTTAAGTAATAATTACAATACCACGTCGGGAAGACATAACGTTCCAAATATATGTAAACACTAGATACAATATAAGTGGTATAGATTTAAACAGTATGTAAAAGATATA
Organism: Potamilus streckersoni; assembly: GCA_016746295.1. Taxonomy (NCBI): domain Eukaryota; kingdom Metazoa; phylum Mollusca; class Bivalvia; order Unionida; family Unionidae; genus Potamilus; species Potamilus streckersoni. The sequence continues at coordinate 52,675 of JAEAOA010000619.1, read as the reverse complement.
TAATATAAAAATACAGATAACATGTAGAGCAAAATGGAGTTATTTTTAATCAAATATCACATTTCTAATGACAGATCTTCCAATTCCACCATGATGTCCGATTTATCAATTAATTGTTTCGAAAGCAATTTCACATTATACAGTCGTATCAGCCTATATGGGTTAATGTACGTTAATGTTAATGACAAGAATATTTAGACATAGTTATATTGCTAATGCTTAGTTTTAACGGCATTTGTACCAAATTCGCGATCTTCTTCTAAGCAACATAAAAGTATTAGCAAATTGCCACACGGGAAGTTTATTTACGTTTTGGTACCCAAAGGTTATTGAATTGATATTCAACAAAATCTCTCATTAAGCCTATTAAATTCAATTCTTGAATATAAAAATATAGGTACTTACACTCCAAATTATGCCATTAGCAAGAATTTTTTCAAGGTGTTTTTCTCTGTATGTATTATTCTAGAGCTGTTATCATCATCCACCAAACAACGAATTAAAGTATCCAATCCATGCATTTCACTTTTACTACTGTATACTACACAAAATAGTTAAGGCCCATTTTGAACCATTGAGTCCATTAGTGTTTATTCTCCTGTTGCCTAGAATTAAAGCATTACACAAAACATAGTATGCAATACTGAGACAATATGGGAGCAATGACTAGCAATCATAAAAAGGTGTCACGAAGGGCCAGGTCTACACGGCGACCCCACGATTAATGTATTGCTGCAAAATGTGTGACCTTGACCCTAAGGTCAAAAGGTTCAGAAAGAAATTCGCAGAATGAATTTCCTTACCTTAATAATGAACAAAATATACCAAAGGTTTCGGAATTACAAGCAAATATAAAACTTAACCTTAAAAATTAAAATTAACTCAAATACAATGAAAAGAATAAAAAGAAAATCTAACAACACTTTGATTAGGCCGCCTCAAACGCCCAAAAGTGGTCGCTATTTCTCGCTTTCCCATAGATGTTTTCACGACAAACAATACCGTCTGTATTTGCTGGCCAATACGGCGCAACACGTAGACTTTTCTTTTACGCGCAGTAGATATTGTTTGTTTTGAATTGTTTGTGCCATTCACATAGACATAATTGTTAACGAATTAAGAAATGGGACAAACAAAGGGGTATGGAGAGTGAATTCAAGCAATTTCTGGCATATAAATGTGTCAATTAAATTCATGAACTAAATCACAAAGAACCTTCCCTATATAAATACAGTCAATTTAAAGTCTCTCATCTAATAAAGTCGTCATTTACGTTGCCATCTAAATTGTTAGCTTAAACGAAACAAAACATAAGTGTCCTTCCTATTGGCATCTTGAAAACTTAATTTTAATCCTCCTGAATGTTTTATCTCCTATTTCTTCTCATAGACAGTTTTTCACAAAATACAAATGGGTAGTGTTGAATGTAAAGCTTATGAAACTAAAACCTAGATAATGATTTGGGTTTATTTTTATTTACATGTTTCAGCAAACACTAAGCCATTGGATAACTTCATTATTCACAATTAAAGGTACATGTGCTACCTTTTATTGTCAAATGCATGTGAACCAGAAATAGAATAGAATTAAAATCTTTATCTTCTTCTTCATTTAACACGCAAATGCTCTTGGTGTATTATTATCACAATGGATCTGTTACCACCAACATACATAGCTAATCCTTTTGTTTATATAACATAGCTAACATTCCTTCGCGTAGCAAACGACCGTAAATCGTCCCGAAGTGTGAACAGACGAAAGTGTCCTCTAAGTCTATGACTCAATGGACATTTTAAATTTAGTCGTACACATCCTTTGGCGATCAATCTACTCTAATCTTTAAAGATTTCTCCAGGCTTTAAAACTATCCAATCAAATAATTGGAAACTGCAAGCTCAGTGAATAACATAACAGCCAGCTAACGTCATGTGTTTTTAATATGAGGTATGTAAGTGTGGCTTGAATGAAGAGAAAAACTATAGATATACAACCTATAACTCCGAGAAAATTTAGACAAGAAAGTTTGTTGTTATTGTTAATGCAACGAAATAAATTATAAACAAAATAATTTAGGTCTCAAAATTTACTGTTTCCACATCCTAATCAGACAAGAAAAAAAGAAGAAAAAAAAAAATGTGTGTGTGTGTATAGATGTGTATATATATATATATATATATATATATATATATATATATATATATATATATATATATATATATATATATATATATATTGTGAAAACGATGCATCACAGTGTAGTAAATATAGATACGAAATAAAGATGAACGCCTTGTTCACCCAATCCCCACGGTCGTCATAATGAACGAAGAACTACTTATCTAAGACATATACCAGAGGTTTAAAATTGAAACAACTTTACACAGGAAATGACACTAAAACCCAGTTTTTCGGCATACAAAATCGTTTTTGACGCCATTACTTCTGCAACAAGCTGTTAGTGATGAAACAATGTGCTATCTCAAGACAGACACGCTTCCTCTGTTTAATTTTCATTAATGTTCACATTATTTGTTTTATGCTATTTTTGTTTTCTGAAAATCTTACTGGATAATTATATCAAATATATTTTGTCTCACACCTTCGTTGAAAACAATAAAACGAGAAAAACTAGTCAAAACTTTCCAAAACGCAAGCGATTACATATTATATTTAGCTTTTGTATCAATATATATTCTAATACCAAACTCAACAAAATAAAGTACTGAGCACTATTAAGAACTATATTCCTTTTTATAACAATGATAATAATGCTAAAGTAAAAACATGAAATAATACCTGAAAAGCATGATGCATTTCAGTATGTTGTAATACCTTATTGGTATTGTGAATGGAGTTCTGCATGCATAAACAATTTCCAATTAATGTATGAAAGAATATATGATGTTAATCGTTGAGAGGTGAGATGATGTTTGACCTACAAGACTATAGCATATTTGATCATGTTGATTTTATCTCTCACTGAAAACGTCTACCATATGTGTCCTTCCTGAACGTATGCCACCCACCCACCATTGTTTAGATTGTCGTCTGCATCTCTTATAAACGTGTACTGTGAGTTTTATACTAAATGTGAGTATAAAACCTTGCTCTGGTCATCGTAATGTCAAGCTTTCATTACGAGTATTAATGAATGCGTCAAAGGAATTCATCTAGAAGACAAAAATAATGCTAAAAGCCATGGGACATCAACATTAAGTGGACAGAAGTTCACGTGTTAACAGTCATTGTGCCCAAATCATTTCCATTATGGACCGTGCGTGTGTCATGTTGGAATTTTACATGAATTGGTTAGGAAATTAATTATCTTACCTTCCATGGTTGTGGAATATCAAAGACAGAAATATGTTGCTAGTCCATAAAGGTGTAACCCGTTGAGTTTTGTTACTGGAACAGCGGAGATGTAAGATAGGGATGGAATCAATGTGCCGAACAAAGAATCACATTTCACTTGTCAGACTTTTGTTGAACAATAAGTTAGAACTGATGTTGCTGTTATTATTGTAAGTTCTTGATCGTGTAGAACTTGTTATTTTACTTTAATGTGCAGAAATAGAATGCACTTATCAGGGACTATTTCTAACCGTATTACAACTAAATGCATCACCAGTACGTTGTACTCTCGCTCGATTCGCATTGAAATTCACTTGTCCGTTTCGTTCAGTTCAAAGTAAATGCAGGTATGAATATACAAATAGGGTTAGAAGTAAAAACGCACACAACGGACATTGAGAGGACAACTTAACTCATCTAAATTTCATGTTCTGAGGAATTTTTCCATGCAGTTTGAACAGTTGACTTGGTTACCGCCATAGCTAGCCCTGAGAAGGACAAACAATGATTGGCTAGCTAAGGTCATGTGATGTAAATAAGCGGCTATAAATATGAGTGCACAACAGTGCACTGGCAGATAGCTGTCAGAGCGGCAAAGTATGAACATCTAAATAGAAAAGGATTTCGGCTACATATTCTAAAACCATAATTTATATAATTTTTACATAACCCCCAAACTTAATAGTATTGTTATTGGAAATTTTAAGTAGATTTATTATTGAATTTAAATGCCTTAGAAATATTATATAATTCTTTATAAAGCCGCTGCTATCTCCCACCACACTGCTCTGTACTAAAATTATTTATTTTCATTTAATTCACGCTACCATGCCAGAATGTGTTACATCCATTATAATAACATAATTTATTTCATCGTGATATAGTGTATTATAACGCTGTCTTTTGGCATTTAGACAAACAAGTCTGCTCTATATTATCTCAAATTAATAGTGTTGTGACAGACACTATGTTAGCTAAGTCACTATGCGAGATTGAATAGCACGTTCTCTCTCACTTATATTTTTATTTATAAAAATCATTTTTAAGTCCCTAACTCTGGTCTTTTCGATGTAACGGAGTGTTACAATATTTATTTTTCAATTGAACTAGTTAATTGTATTTTTTAAAATCAACAAAAACGTGTAACCACAATCAAAGCCCAACCCTTTCCAAACTAAAATATAAAGTTCAGTTCCTAAGTGAGCCTAGTCTGAGATTGAGTTTACACTTTCACCCAATCAGAAGCAAGCTTTCAAGCGTAACGTTATTTGTGATTGGTCGAAACAAAATACAAATCTCAAGCTCACGTTCCAAAGTTTAATGATTTCCGTGCCGGGAGTTTTCCGGTAAGAAATAATCGCTAAAATAATACTTATTATCAGGAAGCTTTACGGTTATGTTCTCCAAACAATTATCAGCATCCAAATGGCATGACTGGGTAATTGTTTGCACTTAATCAGCTAATTAAAGTGAAGAATATACTTGATATGCTCCATCAGCTGCATTTTACATTGGCATACCCATAATCCTCATGGTGGGTGATAACCATTGGGCGAGATACAATCACTGTTTGGTAACTTCATCACAATTAATTTATATTATATTTGGATATTTTCTCTGCAATTGCTCTAATACAAAGTTTGACGATTTTGCCAAATGCACTGAACATCAAACGTCAAAGTCAAGAAGGAACATGCGAGCATTAACAAATGGATAAGCATGACAGAGAACATAACTCATCTCCTATTTCCGTCTCCTCAAAGTAAACCTCATCTCAACATCCAAACCGTCAACAGTAATGTCATCAAATAAAGTGCATAATGTTTAAACTTATTAAACTGACCAAACTCTCTCTCTCTCTCTCTCTCTCTCTCTCTCTCTCTCTCTCTCTCTCTCTCTCTCTCTCTCTCTCTCTCTCTCTCTCTCTCTCTCTCAGTTTGAAAAGAAACTAAGAAACTGTAGCACGATAGTGCGGGTGGGTTTTTATTTAACCTTTGTTTTCCAGTTGGTCGGCTCTAATAATTTGTGTTGTTTTGAATGCAGAGAGAAAGAGATAAACTGTTGTCACATAATTGTCACCACTAAATACATTCCCACATGCGAAGTCTGTCGTCGTATCATTTCATTAGTTTACATCATTTGAGTGGAAAGACCTTGGTACTTAAACCATAATGGCAGCTGACAATAGTGGAAATCGGAGTTTTTAAATATTTGCTCAAGAACCTTTGGTACCAAATTCAAATGTCATTAAATCTTACTTTCATTTTTCTAGAAAGGGAGTTTTAGAAGCTGAAAGAAAACTTTCTTTTCAAACAGACATTTGCTTTAAGAGATATTCTTATAAAGTTCTAGTCGATTTAATAGCTCACAATTCATTAAATATAAATTAATAGGTAAAGTAGACCGGTAGGAATTAAAATGTTAGACTGTCCATGTGCATGACTTAAAGCTTCCACTACGTTGTAGAAAAGTCTCACTTAAACTTTTCTAAATCTGCAAACTTTAATGATGTTCTTAAATAGACGCATTTGTGCAGAGTTTTCTTTAATAATCGCATGTCCAAATACATCTGCATGACTCGAAGTGTCAGACAGTTATGAAAAAAAAGTCCTTTATTATTAATATTTATACTCCTCAAGCGTTACCGTAATGCATTGTAGTCAATTATAAATAGGTTCCTAAACATTGTTCCAGAGCATAAAAATACATTAAATAAATAACACCAATAGCAAATAATCTATTTTAATTGAAATGATCATGATCAGGTGACAATCGATTATACAGTCAGACATTAGGTTTTTTCAAAAGATGATAAAGGTGATTGCATGTAGGTTTGTAGGTAGGTAAGTAGGTATTTATGCACGAGGGTTGAAGTTTAGATTGTTTGGCTAGATACGTCTGATCCTATAGCCAGACAGCAGAACTGAGATCGTCTATTTGCCAACTCGAGTAGCTGTGTTAACATTGCTCGCAACTCACTTCCCTTCCCATCTTATAAGAGAAAATGGTTTTATTTGATTCATTTTGCGCATTATTCTATCTTCAGTTCTGATTTCATTTTGAAATTTCAGCAGCTAAAAATGTGGCAACCTGACTTCGCGAAAGTAATGACGCAGTTTATAACATCTGTAGTGTGTGTGTGTGTGTGTGTGTGTGTGTGTGTGTGTGTGTGTGAGAGAGAGAGAGAGAGAGAGAGAGAGAGAGAGAATATATAGACAGTTATTCGACAAACTTCCTCTGACCACCTATCTTTAATGAAGTAGTAAATTTATATTTTAAATCACACTCGAAAAGGGTTTGTTTGCTACAATAATAAATGCATTTTAAAGGGATTAAATAATGACAGTCTTGAATTACTTGTATTCAGCTTTTATTTTATCTGTAATCATATCTTGGGAGTAAATCATGACCTTCCAGCTTGTTCATACAAAGTCTGAGATTCACATCTGAGTTAACAAGACTTAAATTACAATTATCTCCTTGGCATAAAACGCATACTTTACACTGACAATATTATCGAATCAGCCTCAAACATTGAGTTATCAGTTTTATAAAAGCGGAACGAAATAGTTCTAATATCAAAGATAAAAAGGGCCATTTTCGTTTCAAATTATCGTGTTAATGGAAACCCCCTTATATGCACATGTGTTGTACACTAATTGTAATGCAAGACTCAAAAACCGTAAAATACTTAAGAAGATCTAAAGATACTTAACACACCGTAAGTAATATGAAAGAAACATAAGCAGTACTTAATAAAAGAAAGTAGAGATAATACTAGTTTTCTGCCATGGTAGACAATCTGAAGAGCGTATCTTTATAAAACTAAAGTAAAACATAATAAGCTGAAGCGGAAAAATTGAAACTGCACGGGGCTTCTTTCGAAATTTTCTTCTTTCTGCGTTCAAAGAGACCTTCGGTGCCAAGAGTAAGCGAAAACACTTAAACACTTTTCTCTCTGTCTCTGAAAAGCCATTCACTGTTATCCCAATAGTCGAGGTTCGAAATTTTGACTTCTCAACATTTCTCTTTTTTACTCATCCAATACTGGAATCAATATATTCAAATATTGTTACAATTCAGTTCAAATAATCTTGCAATTCAGTTCATGGTCATTATCCGTGCAAAACAAAATCTTGGCTTCATTCCCGGGAAACAGTAATCCTGTCAACTTTTGGAAGATATTTTACTTTTCTTTTCTTTTGGCTGTTTTGGAGTACTGTTACCAAGCTGTTGTTCTATGGTGAGTAGCTCATTCTGAAGTTCTTTGAGATGTTCGTGAATCCTGAGAACAATAAAAAGTACATCTGAAGATCATGACTTTGATTAACTGTGTGTGATAATATTTAGCAAACCATCGATCTGTTTTCACGATAGTCGATAATAAGAAGAACCTGAGTTCACGTCAATTTTATTTACAGAACTCCTGCAAACGGTGGAATAATTTCTAACCTAAACACCTTCTCGTGAATCATGTGCGTAACAAAATCAAATATTTACATGTGTCAGATACGGGAAAAAACTGAGAGCACTTTTAGTGTGTCTGGTGAGGTTGGGTTGTTATGAGTCTATGCTCTTGAAATAAATAATAGAAAAGAGTGAAGACAACAAACTTTGCAAAATTTAACAAATAATTAATTTTCCTAGAATGCAAAGTGAAAAATTAAGAAAGAGAGAACGTACTTTCTGCGTTCAAAGATGCATAACAGGTTTAATTTTAGCTCTCAACAGTCCAATATTATCATGATTGTAAGAAAGAAAGGTGGACGGTTCAGCTATTTAGATGCCGTCGACACGACATAATATTCCTTTTCACATTTCATCACCACGACGTCTTTTACTTCAGAGAGACTTGTTACCGATTGCTTTGTGCTGACATGATTATGTAGTTATGACAAATTCGCACAGGTAAGGACGCTACAATGCGAATACTTGTCAGTATGATTATTTGTCATGATATCCACAAAATCATGTTAACACATTGCAATCAGTAACTCATCTTTCTGACGTCAAAGGCGTCGTCTTGAGCACGTATGCGATTGAAATATCACTTCATGTCGACAGCTAGAAAGTGAATTTCAATCTATTTTTCGGGTTGCTTTAATATGGAAGAATTAGACTGCCATCGAAATAAGGAGATATTGTTATTCCAAATGTGATCTAGACAGAGTCGTTTGCGTCAACAAAATGACTCATCGATTTCATTTTGTTGACATGATTATGTTGACATGGCGAAAAAAATAGAATACTAAGGTTGCTATATAATGGCAACATGTCACATAACCATACTAATTTGTCGTCATGGAGTATCTCGTTGTTGTTGTTTTGACATAAAAGACGTCGTTGTTATTGATCGCATATGCAGTAGAAAGATCTAATGTAGATAGCATTTTAATACTTCCACACGTTCTCAATTTATAACAAAATCAATAGGTGTCTATGTTAATTGTGAATAATGGGTACCGACCATATATGCGGTATTTCTCCCTCTCCAATGTATTTCACAGTGTTACGTTTTTCTACAAATATTATGGACGATGGAAATTTGTATGCGTCTAAAATTCTTCCATTCAATACCATCAAGAGAGATAAATGTTACCGAATGATTTACTGAATCCTATAGACGATAGACTGATCACATGTTGTTATATAGTGGATCATAAAAGAACGACAGAACATGCTTCAAACCAATTATGTATTTAGATAATTCCAAAGAACCACACAAAACTAAATATAAACCAACAACATGTATGTTAGTACATAAGGTCATAATCACATACATTGCATAAGCATGATATCCAAATCATTGGAAAATAATTCAAGTTATGATGCTGAATAATTTGCTGTGAATTAATGAATGAATATCAGCTTGTTTGGAATTTGAGGCCATTTTGTTTATTACGTTTATTAATATGTTAAATAATAACAATGCTATTCAATAACGCTCGTAAGTCATTAACTATTCAACTCTTTCGCATGTAATGAGCACAAACGTTACATCGTCATGAATAAACTTTTCGTATAAGACTATTTTTTCCCTCGTATGTATGTATGTATGTATGTATGTATGTATGTATGTATGCATGTATGTATGTATGTATGTATGTATGTATGTATGTATGCTTGTGCGTGTGTATATATATATATATATATATATATATATATATATATATATATATATATATATATATATATATATATATATATATATATATATATATATATATATATATCGGTGTGGGGTGATCATTATTTGAATGGGGAGAACGCTTTGTCTACGTTGGAAAATGTATAACCTAGTTGCAAATGCTTCATGCAAAAGATAAAATATTGTTTATTCAACGGATTGGTGAATGTTAAACATATTTCTATCAGTCTGCTCATCATTGAACTTACTTATAAGCTTCCGTCCCTTATTAAAAGAAGAAAATACTAAATTTTATAAGAAATGATTGAGAATTTATCAGTCTTCAATCTATTGCTTAAATGCGGAAGGATGAAGGACAAGTTTTCATTTTTACACTAAAATACTACACAATATGTACAGGAAAGGGCGGTATTAGACTTAACCCACTTGTGCTACCTCTAAATCCGTCTGTGGAGTACTGTTATTTTTTTTTTCCTCCTATTTTTGCAACATATATATTACGTTGCCTATCATATTACGATGATATTCTTTAAGACAGTGCTGTCTGTGAATAGGTAAAATACAATCTGTAATATCTAAGTCAGTATACTGCTATCAAGACTGAACTAAATTTCAATGTGCCATTGTACTTATTATAACAGAACTGTATTGATTAGTTTTGTTTGGGTAGGCGGGGGATCATTTTAGAGGTAGGAAATAGCTCATTCACTCTGCGCTGTCAAGATCCGATAAAGTTCTGGTTGTAAAATCAACAATACAACAAGTAAAATAAACCGTAAATCATCGCTTATGAGTCTAGTATAGACCCAAGCTAATATTATGAGCCTGTATAGACTCAGGTCTGATGTAGTTTGTTAAGAGTAATCAGTAGAATGATGTGACGGCACGTGTTGCGCTGCCGGATCAGAGTTTATATTGTAAATACTTATTCCGACAAGTTGCTGATATCATCATGTGAGTAGTAAAAGGGACAGAAGCAATGGTTGTTTATAAATCAAATTAATATTTGTAGCATTGTATATAAACTATATAGATAGGCCGAGTCTGGACTTTGTAACCATATGACCTTAGTACTCCGTGCTCCAATTTATTTCCAGTAAATACAAATAAAACGAAAACCAATTGACATTCTTATTTTACTCTTAATATAAATGTATTCGAAGTTTCTGCATTCTTAAATCGTGTTAAAATTTTTGGTCTACTCCAAAGTCAAATACAGAGTTCCAGAGTAAACTGCAATGTTAAATGTAAATATATTGGTTTAATGCCAACAGAGACTGTATGAAAAATGCACTTGGATGCCTTTCGTAAAACTATCATCCATTGCCTGTATTTACTTTAGTTAGACCTTGTTTGGAAAGACGAGACATATGTAACGAGCAATATACAAAGCATCAGTGGCATACTAAGGCTAAGTGTCGCCCGGGGCCAACGGAGTAAATGGCGGAACCGGAGCTGAGCTCTGGAAACCAACGATTTTCCTACAATTTAATATAATTTAGTGATTTTTTCCTGGCAATTAAATTATATCATTCACACCTATTTTTGCATTAAACATCTGGCGCCAGTGGCAACCGTCTTGCTCAACCCCCTATCACCACCACGTTAGTACCCTATTTTGAAGTATTCGAGTACCTATTCACTTCAGCGGCAATATCTTTAGCGCTAGTCCGAAAAACACCAATTCTGCCATCCGGTATTGCACCTTTCTCCTCAGGAAGGTTAAATTCTCCCTTACCGTAGTCAACAATATAATGACGAAGCTCCTTCATCAATTTCTCTGCATAAGATATTAGCCTAAATAAAGAATTGACAATAATAGAAACCTCGTCCGTATATAATGTTATCTAACACATGACTTCATTTTACCCACAAATACGTTGTCATTAAAAATTCAAAAAGAATAGACCCTTTACATGCAAGGTCTAAAAGTAGTTCAGACTTTAGTAACATAATCTATATTCAACACGAAATTCCTTAAAGTCTATTTTGAACATATTTCTTATCTGAACCAAAAGCGAACAAGGCATTTATGAATGGAGTATTATTCACTCAAATTACAGACAGTAACTATAAATATCAGAAGAAATTATGTACATTAATTACATGAAAGTATGATCAGTTGGTAAGCTGTGTGAAGACCACAGTCAAAAAAAAATTTAAAAGCTTTGACGTTGCCTCTAATGGATTCTTAATTACCTTTAAATGTTTTGATGTAATTGCCGAAACCTTAAGAAAGGTATGCTTTCCATTGTCAGGCTAATTCTCGGACCCCACACAATCCCATAATGCACAGGGAGAAAAGTATTTTATTTACAACCACATTTTTTTAGATGTTGGAAATTTCAATTTAGCTCAGTTAGGTTTAAATTAAGGATTCGAAACATTCTAAAAGCGAGTAAGAAACTTCTTCTGGTCCGCTAACCTTTCTGCAACGCAGTATCAAGTACAGCAGAGAACAGGTAATATACAGTACAGCAGAATAACATCCTGACATTTGGTGTGCTGGTAACTTGTAAAATTGTAATGCATGACATTTGGTGTGATGGCATCTTGAAAACTTTAACAAATGAACAATTACGAATTAAAAATTAATCAACATTTGTACATGATCCCTGAGGACCTGAGTTCGTCTGTGTGTAAATATGTATTTTCAAATAATTTCTATTGTTGAGAATTACATATAAATCGTTTTCGTGTAAAAACAAAAAATGGCAGTACCAGTGAACGAAGAAAAGCATCTAACAGTGAATAAATAATTAATATTATAAACCCATCCTTGTATATTCCTGTCTAAAATAAAAACGTCTAACCATTTAACCATTTTAATGAATAACATTTTACCAAAACAATGCACTCGTAAATAATAATTGTCTTTTAAATATAGGATATTTATTTTGAAATAGTTAATTATAACTACCTGTATGTATGTATGTATATATGAATGTAAATATGTATGTATGTATGTATGTATGTATGTATGTATGTATGTATGTATGTATGTATGTATGTATGTATGTATGTATGTATGTATGTATGTATGTATGTATGTATGTATGTATGTATGTATGTATGTATGTATGTATGTATGTATGTCAATTTTGTTTACTTACTGTAAATCATTAGTATGATGACGTGCTATTTCCTGCAGCCTATTTTTAAAATCGACTAGGTTAGCGTTAGCATCATTTTCTGCCTTTTCCGGTAATGGCTGATTAAAATACTTCTTATCTCCAATGACGAACTTATGCAGACTTGAAAGCATTTCTGTGGAATGTTGAAGGGCACGTGACAGGTGATCAACCTTCCTTAAATTAAAAGAGAAAATAATGTACAATGAGATAAATACACGTCGCCTTTAATTGTGTCAGGAGGACACAGAAGCCCTCGAGTATGGCTATGTATGTCGGAAAAATAAGGCAGATCATCGAAAAAAAATCAGTGGTGTTCATAGAGAAAAAGATGGAAATAAGATCGGTGTGCTGAATACGGTTGACTGATTGACTTTATTCCCTCTTTAGAAGATTTAAACATTTTGGTAAAGGTCAAAGTAAAATTTGTAGATTTTGTATGCTCGTATCCCAAAAACATATGATCCACCCTGTCTTACTGCATAGACATTAATCGCCATAGATTTGGGGCTTCTGTGTCTGTTGTGTTTAAACAGGTATAAAATAAGCTTGTACATGTTAATAATCAATGTCATGGCACTAAATAAAATCATGATTAAATACTGATTTGTTACTTTAAAAAAAAAACTTTTAGGGTGAAAAGTCTAACAGCAACTTTAGTATTATGTTGATAAAACTTTTATTTTAATAAGAATATTAATATTTAAATTCAAGGAAAAGTCATATACGTACTTTGTGGCCTCAATAAGTTTATGCTGCAAATCTTCCTCTCGCTGTTTCATATTATCTGTCATTCTGAACTTTCTGAAACAAATCAAGGACGATTTAGTGATCATATGTGCATTTCCAAGGACGATATTTTAATCATGACTGCATTTCCAAGGACGATATTTTAATCATGACTGCATTTCGAAGGACGATATTTTAATCATGACTGCATTTCGAAAGAAGATATTTTAAAAATGTATGCATTTCCAAGGACGATTTTTTAGTCATGCATGCATTTCGAAGGACGATATTTTAAGCATGTATTCATTTCCAACTGACGATATTGTAATCATGTGTGCATTTCCGATGACGATATTATAATCATTTAAGCGTTGCCAAGGACGATATTTTAAGCATGTATGCATTTCCAACTGACGATATTGTAATCATCTGTGCATTACCAATGACGACATTGTAATCATGTATGCATTTCGAAAATTAATTTCCTTATTCTAATTTGAATTTTTGGTGATTTTCTTTTTCTTAATTATTTTCATTATCATTGTACGATTTATTACATTTTGCCAATTAAAACTACTGTTTACAGATTGTTGCTCTTCAAATTTAAATCTAAACCGCATGATCATATAAATCGGAAAACAGTTCATACGGTAAATATTGATATCTGAAGTAAAAAGGATATATAAGACGAAAGTGACAAAGCTTCAGCTAATAAATTACTTCCACATATAAAAATGAAACGTGTGAGCCATTTGCAAAAAAAAATCAAACTAGATTCACGGACTGCAGCGGTTTGGTCCATCATTTTGTCTTAAAATTTCGTGTTTCGAAAAATACGATGAAGCACAATGAACTATGCAATTGAAAGGAAATTTTTACGTCAAAAAAAATTTTCGGATTTAAGAAGAATGTTCCATTAGCATAGCTATTATGTCATCAACGTTCTTCACTTTGAAAACAAAACCTTGGGAAAAAAAACAAAACAAATTTAAGAAGGTTGTGATTTTTTAAACTGCAGAATACGTGTGGATATACATTAGAAATAGTTCATGTTATGTAACCAAAACTGTCCGGATGGATAAACTCTTTTCTGGTTATTAAATTGTACCTGCGGAAAAAAAAGCTAAGAGAAAAACGTTAACGCCTGTAACGGCTCAGATTGGTTAGAATGTTTGCTAGGTATTTCAAGGTTTTTTGGTTAGATAACCAGCCACAGTCGGCTGCCTCTGTGTGTCCTTGGAATATTTACATACATACATACATACATACATACATACATACATACATACATACATACATACATACATACATACATACATACATACATACATACATACATACATACATACATACATACATACATACATACATACATACATACATACATACTTACATACATACATCACATTTGCTATAAACAATTATGTGTCAAAACTCTTACTTTAGAAATTCCAGATGCTTTTGTGCAATTTCGGTAGCTTGTGTGATCGGTTGAGACAATGACGTTTGTAGTTCTTCGCCTTCCAATGGCGGTAAATTATACCCTGTTTTTTGTGATCCGCCATCCCCGTACATCACATAGAAGTGAAGGGATTTCAGCAGCTTCAGAAAATATGCGTGTTCTGCCTTTATTCTTTGACTTTCACTGTGGAATAAAGAAATACATGTGACCCGATTTTTGAGGAGAAGCAGTATGGAATATTTCTTGCAATCTAAATACATGTGAATAATGTGTATGATTTTAACATAATGATATATACACTCAAGAAGCGATCTAGGATATATTATTACCTGGAATTCTGATTTGGGTCCTTGGCAGAATCATCTTTCTTTTGAGTCCTAAATTAATTAAAGAAAATATGCTAGAGATTAAATATTTAAGGTGAAAAGTATATCTTCAGAAATATACAATTATATATGCCAAACATCGTAACGATTTAGCTAACAACATGTGAAAATGAATTTAATCATTCATACATACATACATACATACATACATACATACATACATACATACATACATACATACATACATACATACATACATACATACATACATACATACATACATACATACATACATACATACATACATACATACATACATACATACATACATACATACATACATACATACATACATACATACATACATACATACATACATACATACATACATACATACATACATTCATTCATTCATTCATTCATTGCTTTTCTACTTTGAGTAATTACGAAATTTAAAGTAACGTTCTTATAAAATATATAAATGTTACCTTAATTTATGAATTAAATAATATATCTGCATTATCATGACTACCTAAATAAGGACTAAAACATTAATATAAAGAGAATAATAGGATGAAATTGTACTTATTCTGTTTAAACAATTTTTGTAACGTTTCCCTAGCAAACTCATACCTTAACATAGTAGTATTAGGAAACCAGGTTTTCAACTCACTTTGTTTTTTTACCCTCCAAACAAGTATAAATTATCCCCCACCCCACCCCCTTTTCTTCCAAAATAAACCAGGTTTTCAACTCACCCTAGAGGAAAACCAGGTTTTCAACTCACTTTGTTTTTTTACCCTCCAAACAAGTATAAATTATAGTCCTAAATTATCCCCCACCCCACCCCCTTTTTTGACTCACCCTCCCCCACCTCTTTTTTCCCCTACTACTACCTGTAAACAGGTATTTTGTAACCAAACAAAACAACAGGTGTTGGAATGCGATAAGCTCTGATACAGAGGTGACTAATTTGTTAGAACAGCGCATGTGTGGAATACAATTATTCTAAAGACGGCAAACGGGTTTTACCACAAGATAACAGGATGAAAATTAAACTGTGTGTTAGAACGTTTCAGTTAACAAGGTGGAAATTAAACTAGCATTAGAATGAAAATGATATTATTTTAGTTATATTATATCTTAAGTTTAGATAAAATTTTGTTGATATTAAAAATATTTCACTATCACGACTATAGATACTAAATTTTACTTTACCACTCACACAGCGACGGGACTCAAACAGATCTTTCATTTCTGGTTTGTTCAGAGGATATTTTTTGTTGATAAAATATACCTTTGACCGATCGAGATCAATTGTGAGTTTAGTATAGTTTTGTTGGCTAATGGGGCTGTGAAAGTTTTTAAATTCCGCTAGCAACTTTTGATACAATTGTTCGAGATAATTGAAATACATGCTGTTATCAGATCTGATGAGCGAAAGTTTTAACTTGTCACATGTTCCATTAAAACATATACCTGATGTTTCATTATTAAATTCAACTGTCAATTGTTTACCGTCCATCATTAGATATTTGATGTTACTATTGTAGCTATTTGTCATTGTCAAATTTTCAAACATTATTTTATAAGTTTAGATAAAATTTCAGTTGGAAAAGATAATGTCGAGTATAGATCTATCATCATAACAATACCCAAGGGCAAATGTATCTACCCCATTTTCACAATAGCGTTTGTCATCAAAATTATACAATCCACGTTTGATAATGACATCTGTTTCGAGTTTATGATGATTAGTTCGAATTGCCATAGCTCTCATAAAACTAACACCACCATCAAGCGCATACCTGTAGTCATCAAATTTCATAAACTTTTTAACAAAATTACGAGGCAGACCTTTGGCTTTTTTCGTTATTTTATTATTATCTAACAATACGGCATACATTTTACTACGTAATCCGATAAAGTATTTGATAGCGCTCGAGTTCATTTCATCTTTAAACTTACCAATAACCTTTTTATTTGTGTCGTCATGAAATTTACTGTCACGTGGATAATCGGAAAGATCAAACAGATGTCGATTATTGTACATGTCCTGATAGATGTCCTCACATTCAATTTCATACACGAGTGAATCAGTATCAGTAAACAATAATCTACTAGCCGGCCACTGATTTTTAACAAAAGTGTAATGAAAATCGTACATCATCCACTTTGATAAATCTAACACTGCAGCTCCAACATAGATCGGCTTGTTTAGTTTTAGATTTGTTTTTCTTCTTTGTATCGCAACAAGATTTTCATTAAATATTTTCATGCTCACAAAATCATCGTCTGACACAAGTTTGTTCTGCGATTGACATCATTAACTATTTCAATATTTACACGTTTCCTAATATTCTCCATCGTCTTACCAAAAACGGAATTGTTCATCAGTTTAAAGAAGTTTTTCTCAAACTCTGTTTTCGCTGCAGCTCTTCTTGAAGTGTTGAGTTAATATAACCTCTCATCCACGGCGACTGATTAAATTTTAGTACACGATGAACTTTTCTCAACACAAGACCAGCATCGACTGCTTGTTTTAAAACTTTGTAATGCAAAACATAATTTTTCTTATCAAGTAAATTTGGTACTAGTTTCTTGACCATGGAATGTTGCCTTGGTGATGCTAACGCTTGTTGTTCTTTTGATAACAAACTATAATCTATAACCATCGATTCCGCACAGAAAGGGTAATCGTTATGTAATTTGTGTAGCGAATTTGGATAATCAAGATCAACTTCAACGAAATAGGAAACATCGTCAGGTATCTTTTTTTCTGTCTCTGATAGAAATCGATCAACCGTGATCCAATGAAATCCGCTAAAAGGCATTGGTGATGCCATCGAACCACCGTAAAGATTATTACAATCTAGATAAATTATATACTTCGAAGGAAGGTCAGGATTATACTGTTTCAGGTATTTGTTGTTTGCTTCAGCATATTTTTTTTGTTATCACGCTAATACCGCCTCGGATACCTTTTTCAATAAAATTGAACATATCCACGTCTGTCAGTAATTCTAACCTACCTTACTAAACTTTAGCAAAGCATCCCATGACAACCCAGGGGCAGAATAATACCAGCAAGGATCTAGTCCATAATTATTATAACTCACTTCACGAAAACTTTCAAAAACATCTGCTAATAATAACACGTCAGTTTTCAGGTATAAATCATGATAATCACCAAAAGTCTCACAATCAAACTCTTTCCAGATATCTTGTGCATACCTGTACTCGTCATCAGTTATATTTTCGTTTTTAAGTTGTGAGTAAAATTTGTCTTTGTCAGGTAAAGATATTTCATCAAATTTACTCCAATCGTCGAGGTATTCGTATGGAAAAACTCCTTTTTTAGCTAGTAGATTAAATTTATCTCCAAAACAGTCTCTTAGGTTATCAAATTTACTACAACCTTTCACTAACTCATCTAACGAGGCTGCCATAAACTGCAGGCTGTCAATAAAACGTAATTTACCTAGCGTAACTGACATGTACTTTTCAAAATTATTTGGGATGCATTTGATGACGTTATCGAGTTTTAGATGAGCTTTTATCTCAGGATCACAAAAGCTTTCTACTATAATATGGCTATCATATCCTCGAAAATTGTGAAGAATAACCGGAATAAAATCTGGAGCATGAAATTTTAAATTACACTGATTATGAGCCGCTCCACGATACTGTCCAGTCAAATGACAATGGTCATGTACTTTTTTATCATCGTCAAAAGCTTTTTCACAAATATGACAAATTTCTGCTTGCTCGTGATTGGATTCTTGTTGAGGTGTTAATTTTAACATTGGCGTTACTTTTTTCAAATGAGTAAATATATTATCAACTTCATTAATCAACTGCTTGAGAAGCCAAACAGCTGGATTTTTACCACGATATAATTGATTGATTTAGATAATCTAGAATCAGTACAACAAACTACCTTATACGCTACTCCACACGGAACATGATTTTGAACTTTTCTTGTACTCGATTGATTAGGATTATTTTCTACACCAAGTACAGGTTGAAGTAGGCATTCGAAATCAGCGTATATGACGAAAGGAATTTTTAGTTTGTGATTATGATGGACAAACTGTAACACACTATCTTTTTTAGATGGCATTGTTATTCTTTGCACATCACTACAGTACTGCAAATGCTTTTGTAATGTTTCATTGCTTGTACAGCCATGCAAGCAGCGGTAACAAAAGAACTTTTTGTTCTTATCCTTATTGTACTGTCTACCAACTAGTCCGTTAAAGTTTTTAATCCAAACATAATGATTTTTGTAGTACAGTAAATTTATAGTTGATTGTGAAGCTTTTTCTGAAATATATCTCGGATATACGTCCTCCTTTTCATCTAGTCCGAAAACGTTAATTGAAACATTATTCTGCTTTTCAAATTTTGGTATTTGATTTTCTGCCACTGGAAAGTTAATATCTTTAAAATTTAATCTAGACACATGACTGATATACCTTTCAACACGAGTAGCGTTTTTTTCTGCTGGGAAATAGTGCGGAAAGAACAGCCCATTGGAAACATTTGTTATCTACGTTTTTGATGTTTATACAACATCTTTTACTTTTATTTTTGGTGGCAGGTCGACGTATGAACTACCTCGTAATACATTATATTTCATCGTGTGAAACAATATTCCTTTGATCATTTCAAACTTCCAACCCGAACCTAATTGACTAAATTCCTCTATTTTTTTTCCAATTTCTTGGTGTATTTCATCAGATAGTGATAACAGATCAGTCCCAAGCAAAACACGTCTCGATTTTGCGTTAATATAAGGTTCTGCAATTTCCTTGTTAGTTAATTCTTCCATTATAACTAACTTTGAAAATATAACATGATATTGCACAAATAATCTGATACTTTTGTGTTTTTCGAGCTCACGTTTTACAATTGTCTGTAATAGGTGGTAAAGATTAGTTGCATTAAAATTTACTAAAACAATTTGATTATCAAACTGATAACTATTATCAAAACCTGCAAAAGCAGTCGCTATTTTATTAGGTTCTCCCATAAAGCTTCTCTTAGCTATATCACGCAATTTTAACATTATTATACTATAATGTAATATCTAATTGATAATTTTTTCACACTGCGCATGCGCTAAAAATCAATTAGAGATAAAAAATATCTCCTATAATATAATGACAGCAAATCTAACAAACACATGTGAGCAAGAAGCATATCAAGTTCACCCAAAACATAACTTTACCTCACACTGCGCATGCGCTAAAAATCAATTAGAGATAAAAAATATCACCTATAATATAATGACAGCAAATCTAACAAACACATGTGAGCAAGAAGCATATCAAGTTCACCCAAAATATAACTTTACACTCTCACACTGCGCATGCGCTAAAAATCAATTAGAGATAAAAAATATTACCTATAATATAATGACAGTAAATCTGACAAGCGCACGTGAGCAAGAGATTTATCAAATTCACCCAAAGTATAACTTATACGCTGGAAATGTAATTGGTTCGGTTATTAACATTAAAACTAGAATACCTGTTGGCAAATTAACGTCAGCGGGTTATAATATTAGTGTAAAGGGAGATAATGCCGAGAGGATTGCAATATTTAGAAAAGATTTTATTTACACGTTGTTCTGCGATGATATTCCAGAGGGACAGCGTGTATATCATTATAATGGTAAAGTCACTGATGATAATATTGAAAATTTATCCTTACAAGATGAGTTTCAGCCGCACCCAGTATTTGATTTATACGAGGCTAACGATCGCGGTATTATTAGAAATAGAAAAACTAAAAAAAGTTCTTAGTAATATTAGCAATATGGGATATATCAGGGTAACTGTTAGAGGAACATCAACAAATCAAGTTCGTTATCTTGGTCATAGGTTTGTTTATGAGGTGTTCAATGGATCTATACCCAATGGTCTTGTTATTAATCACATCAATAATATACAAACTGATAATCGATTGGAAAATCTGGAGATAGTAACGCAACAGGAAAATGTGAGAAAAGGAAAAAATAGTAATGGTATTAATTTTAGATGCCCAATAAAACCTGTTATTTCAAAAAACCTCGAAACGGATGAGGAGATCGAATTCAAATCGATTTCAGCTGCGGCGAAATATTATAAGATAAATCCCGCAGTCGTAAAAATTATAGCTGATGGAGCAACAAAATCAACTTTTTCAAGAGAGAATACGATGCTAGGATTGGTTTTAGATATGATGATCAATAATATTTTGTAATTCGGTTTTAGTCAAGCAATGATGAGCAAATGCTATGATATCATCGTGATTAAATTTTAACGTCGTTACTGCACTTTCATTAATTTTATTTTTTTCTGCTTCTGTTAGTAATATTTTATGAGAATCACCTTGCATTACAATAACATCAACACTATAACCCAACAAACATTTTCTTACCGCTTCAGCTAGTTCGTTATAATTTACTACTATATTAACTTTTTGGTGATATTTTATCTCATCGGTCATCTTATAATAATAAATTAGATAAAAATATATTATAATAATGGACTTGATGAAACGACTCGCTGAACTCTACGAAGAAGATACTAGTGATAAGGTCGTCAGTGATAAGGTCGTCAGTGATGATGTCATACATAGTATTACATTTTCCAAAGATTTTATAGACAAATCTGTTGGTTATAGCGAAGATGATATTTTATATAACAATGAATCTGATGATGATGGTGAAATAGTCACTGTTGCTGACAGATCTAATTACAGCAGATCAACAACTAAACGGTATAATGTCAAGTATCACATTGCTAAGCAGCTAATTAAATTTAATTTTACCGTTGCCGAACAACAACTGTTCTGGCAGTTAATCAAACCTTTTTTAAATATCAAGATCCCAGGCCGACAGAAAAATATCAAATTCGATTTCATATTTGTCAAGATTTTTAATCTAATGACGATCTCTAACGATCGTAAGCAGTATCTAATATCATTATGTAAACCAGTAAAATGTAAATCTGTCAAACAAAAGTATGAGTTAATTTATAATAGCATTATATCATAATCTGCTTGGTTGGGATCCAACTGTTAAATTTATCACTATACCCACGCCATTTGACTAAACTTTTATCCCCTTTTTTTTCTAATCACTTTCTCGATAACAAAAACATCCTGATCAGTTTTCTGTAGTTCTTGTTCATAAAAACTACCTACAATCGGTTCCCCTGCCAGATCTTTTAAAACGTACGTTACAGGTACTGTTAAAAGTACCTTATCAATTACAAAAACTTCTTCGCTCCAGTTCGGAGTAAATCCTTTTGCAAACACCTTTTTCATCAAAGAAATTCTAACTTTATCACCAACCTTAAATTTATGTCTGCGGTACATGTTTTCATTTGCTAATATTGGATTTTTAACAGCTTTTTTAGGTGTCATTTTGATGGTTCGATGTTTCGTGTTATTATATTCGCTTACGATTTGAGAAAGGTCATCGATGTACCTGTTGGTGTTTTTAGCTGTCATATGTTTGTGTATTTTCTCGTTTAGCGTGCGATTAAATCTCTCAACAACAACGCTTTTACCCTCGTTTCCTGTAACATACCTTTTTATATTATTTTGTTCTAGAAACTGTTCAAACTTTTTGTTAAAAAACTCAGATCCATGATCAGTCCAGATTTTGTTTGGTTTTCTTTCTGTGCTTGTTATTATCTGCTTTAGCGCATCGGTCATTGAAGTTCCTGTCTTATCTGAAACAGGTACACTGAAAGCGTATTTGCTAAAAACATCTATAACATTAAACAAATACCTTTTTGGAGCGCCATCAGCGCCAACGTTAAACTGAGCTAGATTGGATACATCCACCAAATCTATTGCCCAGATATCATCTACACCATTAGCGACAACTTTACGTCGTTGGAAACTTTTTTTTTTAGGTCTGTGTAGTTCGACTGCAAGATCATCATATACTTTATTTCCCCGATCGTGAGGTGATGATTGACGAGACTCTCCGAGTCCAAGTTTATATTTTGCTCCAAT
Source organism: Potamilus streckersoni (assembly GCA_016746295.1). Taxonomy (NCBI): domain Eukaryota; kingdom Metazoa; phylum Mollusca; class Bivalvia; order Unionida; family Unionidae; genus Potamilus; species Potamilus streckersoni. Next base: position 29,512 of record JAEAOA010000619.1, on the reverse strand, counting down.
TATTCCCTGAACAAATTTTCTATCAAAACGTTCTCGTAGATTTGTTGGCTTCATATCACGTAATTCGTCTAACATTACTTTATCACAATCTAATTTTGAGTTTTCATGATCACGATAACAGATATCATGACGCATTGCTATTGCATCCACTTGATTGTAAGGCTCTTGGCCTGGCAATGGATTGTCGTTTTCATCTAGTTGTTGATCTAGCGGATTCCATGGACCAGTATACCGATGCCCTGGCAATGTCCAACCGCCTTTTGGTTTTGGCAATTTTCCAATTAGTTTATGTATATCTATACCTGACCCTATTATTTCTCTGTTGTTACAACATTGACAGTATGCGACAATTTTATTTTGCTCAATACACAAATCTCTGTCAGAATCACAGTTGCATATCATTCTATATTTTTAGTCGTCGACTAAAATAATATTAGGATAACCAGATCCTAGCGACGTCGCTGGAGATACTATCGCTGGGGACGTTTTCTTTAAAAATGTATTTTTTCTTTTTCCACAGATTGCACAAATACTTTTTAATATTATCCTGTTGTTTTTTGTTTTTTCTGTTGTTTCATTAATACCTTCTGTTTTAGTTTTACACTTGAGACAGTATGTTGACATTATTATACTTATAAGTTTAGATAAAATTAATTGCGATCTCATCATTAGCGTGAGAGGTTGCTTATCAAACTGTAAAATAAATTTTAAAAAATTAAGATTTCTGCTCATCTGTCGGATAAACATAATACAATAATATCCGCAAGCAGACGTTCCAACAGGTTGGAGTTGATTTGACGAATAATATACTTTTGTAAATTTTTTTTTCATATACTTTTTTATTACATCGCTTGGAGGAAGTCCAAACGAGTCAAAATAATTATTATTATAAACTGCTACCCAATGCGTACCAGATCCGTCATTAAAATCTTGTATATTAATAACACATGAACTTACAGCAGATGGTGATTTTATTGCTGAGAGCTCATCTTTAGAATAAACTCCGTGAAATCCAGGAACCGCTTTTAACTTATCAATGATATCAAAATTACTCAACGGGGTCGACGAGTTACTTGTAATGTTAGACCACGTCCGATTCCTAAAAGATTTGGCAGCAGACTTCCCGCTAGTCCCGCCAAAAGTGGAGCGAACGGAATAATTCCTCCTTGTTTTGTTTGATTGCATATGCATTTGCACTTTGGTGTTGGTGATTTTGTTTTTATTACTTTCTTTTTTTTTTGTTGTTGGTGATTTCTTTTTCTTTTGTGGCATTATAATATATTATTTACATAAAATTTACAATTTTTTTATTCCACTTCCACGAATGATACCATTACCTTCGACTGCTTTCTTCGTTGCGCCAGATATTGCTCCAGACGCTGCTGCTAGTCCTAATGTTCCCAACACCGGCAAAAGTTTAGGTATTATTGTACTAGTTAATACTGATAATGCCGGACCAAGAAAACCACCTTCTTTTGCCATCGCTGTCATTTGTGCAGCACTCAAATTTAAAACAAAAGTTTTTTTACGATCATACTTTTTTACTTGATTTTTTGTTAGCATTAATTTTGTTAAAACACCATCAGAAATATTAGGATTGATTTTTAATGATACCTGTTCTCGCTTTGCAATAGCAGCTACTAATTTTTTAACTTGGCCATCAGTCAAATACACTTCTTTTACAATATACTTTGCCATTTTATATAACAACTGTAGATTAAACTTGAACTGTCATTTTACCTCCAATAGAATCTACCGTGATAAATCTATCACTAATCACTAATGCGTATACGTATAACGGCGCTACTGGAACCGCCCCAAGTGTCCAGGTAATTTCAATATCCGCTGTGCTGTCTACAGCTCGCTCGTTATGTTTACTAACATCAAAATGAAATATAGGATAAAGCGTACGAAATTCTTCTACTGATATTTGAGTTCCATCTTCAACATCTTGATATTTTTGTATTGCGTCAAGCAGGTACATGTACGGTCGAGAAATATTTTTATTAACATCATCAGCAAAATTACACTCGATAGCTCGTTCTGGATATTGCTTTGAATTTAATCTAGCGTATATTCGTCTGACATCAGAGTGATCAAATACTGCTGCATTATTTTGTTGTTGGTTACCTCGTCGAGCTTGTTGTTGAAATACGACAAAGATATTTCTCGGCAGTTGTTCGCTTGATGTTGTTGTGACCCTCCACGTGTAGTCAGTAGTATTTGGAACCGCTGTCTGATATACCTTATGCTGCTTAAAGTAAATTCTGTTTGTATGCTTATCAAGCGTGTTATTTAGTTCTGACATTTTAGTGATTGATGGTGTTATACGTGGCATCCACAAAGAAAGTTTGTTTATGATAAACTGTACATCAACCCCTCCAGATCTAAACAAGCAATCGTTTTGGTCTGCTCGATCTAAAATAAGAGTATGTTTTACTCCGCGAAATACTTTATCATAATCGCGACAAAAGCCGAAAATCATGCTTAGCGGAAGCATCATTGTAATTTGACGTGATCCTGCTGCAAGTTTTCTTCGCCTAGCAAAACCTTCGTTATAGCGTGGATTTCTCACATCAAGTGTGTTAAGAAGTAAATTTAACATCGCAGTACCGTCTGCAGCTGCAGCTGGTGGTGTTATATTTAGATTATTAAAAGCTGCTGTAAGAGAAACTCTTGTAGCGTTTGCATTAGCATCTGCAGCAGGTGCGACAATATCTAGTGCAGCAGCATTAGCAATGAGAAAATTTCTCACAATTACAGTATTTTCATCAGCATTAGCTCCATGTACTATAGCGCCTCTCTTTAAAAATTCTGTTGATTCAGCTATACCCCGTCCAGTATCTTTAAACCACATCATGTTAGTTGCAGTTGATCTCGAGTAATCGTCGGAAAACGAAATAATATTTAAAATTGTACTTGCAACTTGTAGATGACTTGAAATATCTTCTACAGTTAGATTGGCCAGTTGATATCTATCACAATTGAAAATAAACCAACCGTTATTTATAAGAGCTACTTCTGCTCCAACTGCAAATGCAGCAGGTGGATTGGCTACTGTCATAATCTGACCACGAACTTCTAACATAGCCTTATGTGGCAGTAGAAATACATCTTCGTCTCTGGTGTTAAAGGTTCTAATACCAGTTTTATTTGGTTCGTTAGAATTTTCATCAAGGTACTCAACAAACTCGAATTCTGTCACATCGTTGTCGATGTCATAAGTTTCTGTTAACTCGAGATAATTTTTAACAGACATTTTATTTTATTAGATTATATAAAATTTTATTGCGGCACTGTTACTTTAGATATTAATTTTTGTATGATCTGCTCGCCCTTGGTGATAATAATTTTTTTGTTGTTGTTATCATAGCTTTTTGAGTTTCTTTTGTTGGAGCGATTTCTGAGATAGCTTGTTTTATTTCAGATGCAGTCGGTGGATCTCCTTTTATTTTATTAGCTATTTTTTGTCCCACCGCAGTCCCAGCGGCAGATGCAGCCCCAGTTGCAAAAGCTTTACCCGCGTCAATAGCAATTGGTGCAACTTTACGCGCTAGTCCTGGAATATTTTTAATAACTTTAGTGAATATATTTCCAAAAAATCCTCCTACTATTTTTCTTCGATAAACTTTTTTTCTTTGTTTCATTATATTTGATGTTTCATAATTTTTACTTTTGCTCGCGTAGATGTAAATAATAAGTTACAATTTCATTACTAACATGTAACTGTTTTCCTGATTGATCTGTCAACTGCATCCTTATACTTGATATTTGATCTTCAACGTTTAAAGGATAATATATAATATGTCGTGGAGTTATTTGCATGAGAGAACCTGGCGGGACTTCGGGTGAGAAACTGTAAATCGTTTGACCTTTGCTACCTTTTGATGTATAAGAGCCAGAAGCAGTAGAGCAATTTACTAATATTGTATTTACTTCTGTCGCGGTATTCGAAGTTTTCGCAATATTTCTACATTGAGCTACATATTGTATATTTATCTCATATGCATCACATGACCACATGCTACTTGTTCTGCATCATCAGTTGATTTCGGAAAATGTTGGGATTGCTTGGGAGTACACTATTTTAAAAAAGCACCCAAGACATACATGTCCGTACCCCATGTTCTCAAACAGAATCTATATCTTCTTAAAATCACTGTAACAAGCTGGTAAATTAGTTTGTCGTCTGATTATATCCAATGATGCCATGCAAAAGACAGATCACATGATTACCAACTGAATTAATCATATCACGTCCACATGCAACCATTATATTTAACATCAAAAACGACAATAAGCATGCATTCATAAAGGTGTGCAACCTACCTGGCTGAAACTGGCTTTTCTTTCTGATACCTGGAAACGAAAATCCATTGTGCATTAGTATATATGAACAATGATAATTGATACATTTAGCGCGTCATTGAGAGGTACATAGTGATACCATGGGAAAGAAAAAGACGTTTGGTTTTAAAACGTCATATAATTATAGCACATACGCCCTCCCCG